>BQNB010045504.1:0-44237 GCA_026074375.1 Tanacetum coccineum
TTTGATAAGTGTCCTAATGAGATTTATGGATGATCTCTTTTGGCTCTAGACTTAATAGTGCATTTTGATTTTAGTGATCAGAGGTTGGAGCAGACTGCCGCCTTTTCAATATCAACTAACTCGGAGTGAGAAAGTCGATAGAAATGCGTGTAATCTCAGTGAGAAATGAAACAAGATTCTTTTGAGAGACCTTAGTGTTTCCGACAGTTTATGTATTGACCCGGTTTCTGCCTAAGTGTATGAAGGGCTTCTTTCTTTACACCCTTTATCCTTACATTTCTTTTTCATTCTTCAACCCCTTCAATGCTTACCGAGACTTCATAACTAACACCTTGTTGGGTTTGTTCTAGTGTTAGCTCCATCTCAGTCGGCATTATTCCCTTTTCTCACTTTTTCTCCTTTTATCATACCTAAGGACTTCTACACTAACTAGTGGATATCCCTGGGTAGATCCCTTCGGTTCTGGCTGGATCATGGGATTTGAATACCTATGCCTAACCACCTTATATCTCCATAAATTTAAGAACATGGTCGGTCTTTTGGGTATTTCATCACAATCCTTCCAAAAACATTGAAAATTTTAATCAAAGTGTTTGATATAAATATCAAAAGATTTACACTTTGAGAGTTTTTCATCATCACTAAAAGCTCCCCCTTAACATGTGCATCGATATCATAGCACATGCTAAGCGTAGAACGCACAGAGTCCTTTTTACTTAATCACATATATTTACAAGCATGTTCAGTTTAATCACATTTTCTCCCCTTATCCAAAATGTTAATCCCTTTATATTTTGGATATCAATTGATTAAACTTTCCAGGACAAAATATTTCTCAATATCTAACAGGAACATTTTAATGCTCCCCCTCAATATTTGAGAGAATATAAGACAATGCTGAGTACAATAATTTGAAAACTTTTGAATTTACTAAGAAATTCTTGAAAATTTTGTACTCGAGCACTCCTTAGAATCACCATTAAGTCTACACTATATATATTCACCAGATTATTATGTACAAGGTTTGACCTGAATGATGAGAACATCATATGATATAATCATATGGTTCTTTTGTCGTAGCCGTAGGTCTCCTTCGTACAATCTCCCACCCATGACCTTTTCTAAGCTCCTCATTAACCTTCTTTCTTTCAAGAAGTTTTCAATCTGATCTTTCTCTGTCCAATCACTCTTCGGTATTGCTTCAACTTTCTTTCCAAGTTATGAAAGTCTTTTCTTCAAACTTCGAGTATGAAACAGATTCAGATACATATGTAACTTGAGCTTGTGTGGTTGGTGATGTCGGTGTTGATGTTGTCTTAGCTTCCCCCTAAACCAGCAATCCTTTCTTGAGTAGATTCAGAATTTTCTTGCAAGCCGCATCAAGCAGTCTTGATGTATAAAGCCCAAATATCTGAAGTACACAATTAACCCTTTCAAGAATTTAATACCGCAACACCAAAGTCAATTAAGTACCGGATGAGCGCATTTCTCTCTTCAGGATAGTTGTGATGCAAATTTAAACACCAAAGTCAACTAAGTCTCGGATGTAGACAATTAAATCCCTATGTGTACCTCTTTTATCAAATATTTCTACTTATTTTAAGAATAAGCTTAGTGATTGACCGGTTGGGCAAGACACTAATTGAATCAGAAAGAATTCTTCTCACGTTTTAAATAATTATACTCCTAACACTTCCCCCTATGGACTCAAATAATGCATACTGGCTAATGACGAGATGTCTCTTCCATCATGTGATAGAAATAGTGTACCCGAAAGATTCAACACAACCTAAAATCAAAAGAAGCTAACCTCAAAAGACAAAAGAAGCTAACCTCAAAAGAAGGCCAAGGACACTATCAAGTATACATCTACTCCTTCCCCCTTGCTGGTTTCGACACGTCGGAATCAGCAAAACCTTATACGCATACATATTCGAGATCGTGTTTGAAGAATTAATAAGCTTAAATCTATTCCGTGAGAATCAACTTCAAGGCATTTAAAACTATGAAAGTATTTCCAAGCATTCCTAAGTCTTTTACAAACTATGAGGTGTTGGCAATATTGATCGTCTGTAGTTTAAAGCCTGAATTCACTAAGTCTCTAAGTCCATAAAGATTTAAACAAATGACATCTAAAGCACTTGAAGTTAATATAAATTAACTCCCCTTGAAATTGTTATCCGTCATTATCTAAAACTTTATCCATTATTTCATGACTTATTTTGAAAGACCATTTTAAAAGATTGTTTGATGACGCTTTCTCCCCCTCAAATAATGACCCGTTTTCTATTTAAAGAGCTGTTGTCATTGTTTGAGTGGTCGAATTGTCTTTGAAAATCTTTTTGTGATTACTGAAAACACTGATTCATTATGAAGACAACTTTTTACAAATAAAAATAAGATTTCTCTTATTTTAACACATAAGCGCACTGACACGTACACTTATGGAAATATAGGAAGCACGGGTTGTGTTGCAAAGTAAACACAAGCCTTTGCATGGTCATAAAGTAGACCATGCCCGAGAATGAATTCCCGTTGAGAGGTTCGGTTTATATAGGGTTAGGATGAAGAATTATATATGGTATGGATCTTATAACTTTCACCAATAGTAATAAACCAACAAGGCAGCTGAATCATGCATACATGGCCGTAACGACGGAATAGACATGCATGTTTGATCACATCCTCATTCGCGTAAAACCCATGGTTAATGATTAGGAAAGGGAAATAAATTGTTGTTAAATAAAAATTAAGAAACAAATAGACTAAGTCCAAAACAAATAAGGCACAAGTTGCTAGACACTTTTTCTCGACCGTTACCATGAAAAAGACACAACTATTTACAAACGTCTTGATCATAGATAAAAAACAACAACCTAAGTTGGTGTTCCCGTAACGGTCAACTTCCCAATCATCCCATACTTTACATACTTTTACAAGGCAAGTGGCGATATATACCACTTTATACAAAATTTTACATCGTTGACTTTTAAGACGTATCAACGAATAATCGATCCTTCATATAATTACTTCGATTTAAGCTTTTGCGAAACGATTATCTTCAAACTTTTCCTCCTCTTTTTTGTTGCGATTTTTCTAATTTTTTCATTTTTTTAACATATACTAACTACGAAACTCGATGTAATTTCACCATCTTCACGATCATAATAACTCCGGATAATTTCTTTGATTATTCTTCATTCTTCGGACGTACCAATAATTATGATGGTAGTAAAAATACATGAGTTTTGACTACTTTATACATTCTTATTTGCAATGTGCAAATTTCTTCCCAACCGTACCAAAGATAGAAAATTGACACAAGACTCGGGAAATACATACTTTACACTTTAAGCAACTAGCAACTGATAAATGGACTTAATCTAACAGGGTAGGCTAAGGTGTAAAGGTGTAACGAAAGAAACAATTAGTGTTATTCCTAAAGGATTGGCTCTATTGGTTTTTCTAGGGGTATCTTACTTTTAAGATGAGAGTAAACAAAAGGTTTATATGAGATTTAACTAACAAGTGTAGTTAGTTAATAAAACAACATGTATAGGCTTTTTGGTTGTAATCCTAGAAATTTACCAATTTAAACAAGTTACACATCTAAATCTATAGTACTCATCACTATGATCTCGAATAGATATACCAAGCCAAGTTTTAAAGTCTACAACATCACCGACACACTCATATTTTGTGAAATTTGGTAAACATTTGGAAAGGTAAGGGTAATCCTCACAATATCTAATAAGGGATATTGTGTGCAGGTTATGTAACAAGTAATTTCATAAAAGTATGCTTGAATTTTTTTAAATTTGAGCATAATTTAAGCATTTTATGTGAAAAATAGGACAAGTATACATTCTAATTCCCATCCCCCTACTTGAATTATACAACGTCCTCGTTGTATAGATAAAACATTAAAAACGGGAATTAAAAGAATTAGAATGAGAAACTCCCTTGATCTTTTGCTCGGTAGATTCTCTAAGTTGAGTTTATGTACAAGAATGTGTGTTGTAAATGCGTCTGTATGCCAACATGACTACAATCACACATAGGATTCCAGATGATCGATACTTCACCATCTTCGTCGATTTCTTTTCAGCAAGGGTCCTTGCCAATATAGGAAAAATGCCAAAATCTATCTTGGGTATTCTACAGTTAACTAAATAACTAACATACTGTACAGGGACAAATAACATATCCATAACGGAATACGCCATATGAGGAAAACGTGTAAAAAGTATCTAAATATGGGTTAGTCTGTTGAATACGCTGTATCATGTACACGAATACGTCGTATTGACATAACTGACAATAATGTTTAAAGTGCATAAAAATAAAGGACTGATAAGGTACAGGCATTTAATATTCCGTATGGTATGGAGCAGATACGTCGTATTGATGTCTGGGAAGACAGACTCGATAAAAATAAATAACAATCCGGGTTGTCTCCCAGGAAGCACTTTTGTTTCAGCTAGTCTTTAAGTTAGACTTTTTCTTCAGCTTCCTTCTAAAAATTGAAATTACATTCCGGGTTGTCTCCCGGCAAGCACTTTTGTTTACAAAAAAGTCCATAAGTTAGACTTTCCCCAATTTAATCACATCCTTATAAAACAACTTGGGGTCGAACGGGATGCCAAACGGCACATATAAATTCTTTATAAGATTTGATAGCATCCCGTTGTTAAGATAATTTCAAGTTATGATATTAACATTTAATTCCTTGATAAAAATTTTAGTTTTGAAAAATTTATTAGATGTATCATGACTTGTTTCCACAAGCTTATTTGACCCATGTGCATTGGCGCCATCATCGGTATTTATTACATTACCTCCTGAAGACTGTTTAATATCGATTTTATCATCATCATTGTCCTTATTCGATTTTGAATCATCAGGATAAATTACGTTAAAAGGAAATAGATCATTAAAGTATAAAACATTTTGTTCCTCTTCATCATATTTGGACAACAATGTTTCATCCTTCAAATCAAATTCATCGATACGATGAGGAATTTCAACAGGTTCAGTTGAGAAATCCAGTTTAGAAGTAAGAGCATCATTGTAAGCAATGGCAAGAAATTCTTTTTCAAAATCTTTGAGAAAGTCAAAATCATTGAAATAACTGACCGTAGGCTCGGGTGATGGAAACGAAGGCACATTGACTTTATCATTATCATTTTCCTAATCCGTTTTTAAATTGTCGACAAAAATTATTTTATAAGAAAATGAATTTTAGTCAAAAATTACCGTGTAATCTTCATCGTCGGATTCGTCAAACGATATTCTAAAGTCAATTTGATTGTCGTTAAGAGGACTTACCATAGGTTCACAGGAGAGCGTAACTTCAAATGTTAACGTGTCATCAAAGACTATAGCTGGGAATTCAGTTTCAACAGATCTGAGGTCGTGAACGTCTTCATCATACCTGATCTTACCATACTTAGCAGTCTTCTGGTTATACACCTTACCACGCCGAAGAGCTTTTTCTTCTTCGAGCCTGATGTATTATTCCATAGTAATGTTGGGGTCGTCCATTTTAACCTGTAATAAATTTGCTAGGAAAAAAACTGTCAAATATCATAATACACCGTATTCAGTAAACTGAATACGCCGTATTGATGATAGAGTCGAATACGCTGTATTGGTTTGAAAAAATTTATACGCCGTATCCAAGAAGTTGAATACGTCGTATTCAGTATTCGACTCAGAAAGTTACAACAGATTGTAACTATGCAGAAACACACAAACACACAATATGCAAAAAATTAAACACAAAAATATGCAAATTAATCTAAATTAAACTAAACTAAACTAAAACACTAATAAATAAGAATTAAATAACTTCACTCCCCGGCAGCGGCGCCAAAAACTTGATTGTGTCGTTGTGTGGATGTAATTTTTATGGTTTCAAGTTTTAAATTTATATTTTGCCGACTTAACAAAAAATAACACTTTAACGGGCAGTGTACCCAATCGGTAATAGTTTCGTGATAAGTAGGGTGTCGATCAATAAGAGCGAGAAACAATCTTTTAATTTATTAATATTTTGGTTATCTAAACTAAGTTAATTCTATCCTATGTTAAACCTATGTTAATCCTAAATCTAACGAATAAGGGGGTTTTCAGCCTGAGAGACTGGCACGGGTTTTATGGTGACTAAAGTCAACTTAAGACACTAAAACACACGCAAGCAAATTAACAGAAGATAAAAGAGCGGTCTAGCCAAATATAAGAAAACTGTATTGACCATTATTAATCCAATCAGAACGTTGGTTTGTTTATTTAGTGCAATGATTACTTATCTCGAGGCGGCATATCATTCTTAAGACTTAGGCGATACTTCTTCCTAAGACCCAGACACGAAGAATTATGTTACAATTAAACGCATCTGCATAAATCATTCCTATTTGCTGATTATAATCTATCTTAGGGATTAGAGCAATGGTGATCTTGTTAAACCCTAGCTCATAGAGACTTTACCCACTTACAGCTTAATGGCAATTCATACACTAGTAGTCCACTAACCAAGTCTTTACTAATTAATCGAGAACGTACTCGTTGATCCCAAGGTCACCTGTTGGTCCAACTAAGCTCACAATCAAAGGGCAAAGATAGGTCGTTATTTATGATCCTATTGGTCTAGATGTATAAATCACTATATGGAGAGCTATCCCGTCATCTAGATTACTTGGTCCGTATCACTAGATCCAGTTGAATGATAGGTCGCATACAAAAGCACGTAAACAAGTATAAACTGATAAACATAAACAAGCAATCAACGATAAATTAAGCAATCGAGATAAACAAACCAAACATTTAGATCTTTATAATAATGGCTAATACCCGAAGGTATTAGCCTTCGAACATCATAATCAATACAAGAGTAATAATTTAGCCAAGGTAAACTAACCGAGTTAACGAATGATACCAAAAACTAAACGATTACAAGAGTATAAGAGATTACAAGTTGTTTCCTATGGAATTGATTACGTTGCAAGGCCTCTTCTACTCTTCTTTTCCTCTGAAAATCGACTTTTGTGGTTTAGGTATCGAAAATACTATTTAGCACCCCTAAAACTCATTTATGAGTTTTCTATTTATAAGGTCTGGAAAAAGGTCGATACGGCGTATCGAAAGTCTTCGATACGGCTTATTGGGGATTTCTTGGAGTAGGGACCACGTTTGATATCTTCCAAAATCTTCACATTCTATAACTTGAATACGGCGTATAGGATTCTCTGGATACGGCGTATTGATCTTGTTTCCTTCGTGGTCTTCAGTGAAGTGCAGACACAGATACGCCATATCTTCCTTGATGGATACGGCGTATTGGATGTCAAAATCAGTTTTTACATATTTCTTCGTTTAAGCTCCAGAATGCGTGCCTTTTAGTTAACTTTCACCAAGTACTCCATAATTACTGCAATTCTTAAATACAAACGATTAAGTAACAATTATTTGCAATAATTATACAAAATAGGTTAATTACATGGGATAAATGATGCTATAAAAGTGACATTATTTGATGTCATCAATATGCATATGAATATGTAATATATGAGATAGAAAAGTATCTTTTGGATCTTGTATAATCAAATGAAAGATGATAAAGTGTAAGTAATTGCGTAAGGCGATAAAAAGTAGAAATGGAAAAGTATATGATTAGAAAGGTATATGAATGACAAAAAGGGTAAAGAATGATAAATTTAAATATAGCTTGGGTACAATGCTCGGTAAAGGTAATGGGCTAAGCCCTACGGGGATAAAGCCAAAGGATGAAATGTAAAGACCAATGTAAGGTTGGTTATACCGCAAGGGTATGAATAATGGGATAATCCCTACGGGAAGAAAGCTAAATGATGAAATGTAAAGACCAATGTGAGGTTGGTGATACCGCAAGGGTATGGATAATGGGTGAATCCCTACAGGGAGAGAGACAAGTTTCCTTCAGGAAAAAAGTTAATGAGATTGATCCAAGGCTACAAAAGATGATATTAAAAATGAATGAGTATTTGATATGTGACTAATGGAAAGTAATGAAGACTTAAGCATGTATGAGTGTTATGTCGGAAGTGTATAAGTAGGATGATTCATAATCTCCTTATTTAAATGGATTGGGACGCCTTTTCATTTAAATAAAGAAATTGTGAATCACGAACCATTAAGTTTATATTTCCTTATTTGCATTTATTGAGACGCTTCTCAATGTAAATAAAGAAGTATAAATGAGTGGGCTTGTGTGTTCTCGGCATAGCATGGGATGGATTAAAGAAGTAAAAAATGAGAGTCTAGAATTAGTTCAACGTCATAGGAAATAAGATAGGCATAATAAGAATTTGAGTGTGACTTTTACTAGAGACTTTAGGGGAAAGCTAAGTTTTAGACGTTAAGACTTAAGACTACATACCAAAGAATAAAATTTTGATTTGAGGTTATAATATGCCTTATGGCGTGGTGTAATTATTATAATGGTCGCTAAGTATTACTAGCACCCTAATGTGAATTTGGAAGGTAATAGTCAAGGTTTGACTTATAGTCCTTGATGAAAATTAACTAAAAAGAAGTAACGAAAACAAAGTGTTATTATGGAAACGATAAAAGGGATGGCAAGATGGCTACGGTAATTATTAAAGTATTAATTAATGTTTGACTTATGTTAAGTCAAGATAATGTAATTTCTCAAGTGACATGTAATTCTTGATGAAAATTTAAAAAAGAAATGAATGGGAACGTAATGATATAAAGAAAAGGTTACTAAAATGATGGAATTGGAAATAGTAAAATGTCATCTAATTGACATTTGTCATTAGAAAAAGTGTAAGTGTGATAGAAATAAGATAGAAGTAGAACGGATTAAGTGTAATTAGAGGTGTTATAGCATGGCTAGAGTTGCAAACCATATAGGTTGATGCAACTAGTTGAGTATATGTTTGAGAATGCTAAAACGGAATGAGGAGTAGAGTACGACCAAGTTTGGTTAGTATTATACGAAGAGATTTCAGGGACGAAATCTAAATAAGAGGGATAGATTTGTAACACCCAAAAACCGGTTTATAAGTAATTAATTTCGAGAATGCCATTGGAATAGTTTGACTAAGACTTTTATAAGTTTGAATACGTTATGTGATTGGCTAGTCAACCCGATAGTCAAACTAATGGTCAAAGTATGTGTAATATGGTTATAGAATTTATGATGTGCTATAAATATAAGAGAAATATATCTAAGGGACTAGATTTGTCAAATGGTAAATAAGTGACTTAAGATTAATGTGGCCAAATTATGAGAAATAAGACTTGAGGGACCATTCTTGCCAAATTGTAATACTTGTACCAAATTAATATCTGGAACTTCCATAAAGTTCTAGATTATTAGCGAAGGTGTATGTGTGTCGACACAGAGAGGAACAAAAGAGAGGGAAAAAGATGAGGTAATTACTAGTGATTATTTGAAGGTGAATTGAGGTCCCAAATCAAGATATAAGTTCATACTAATAATCCCTACGAGTTAGTGATTCCTAATCCTAGTTTAATTTGGTATTTAAAAATTAGGGTTCTTGAGAAAATATAGGGATTTTGGGTAATTGATGTTCTAAAACCTATATTGAGGTATTTAATAATATGGGTTAAGGTTAATTGAAGATTAAGTGTAAGGAAATTAGGGGTTTTCATCATATGATCAAGATATGATCATATGATGATCAAGGATGGAAAGTGGGTAAGTTATGGGTTGTATAAACCCTTGTTATTGATATTGCTTTTTATATGAAAATAGGTTTTGATGATGATGATGTTCTTGGTATTCTTAGCTTGGATTCAAGGTAAGTAATTTGACTATAGCAAGATGTTATATTGAGTTTCTCATGTTTGTATTATGTGTATTGTGTCAAATAATTATTTGTGTTAAGGATATGAAGGGATTAAGACTAGTGTGTTTGGTTTAAGATTAAGATGAGGCTACTTGATTAAAATAGCAAGATGTGTTTAGCATAATTGATATGCCTTGAATGGAAGTGAAGCTTAAGTATTGATTAAACTTAGTTGATGCGTATCTAGCAAAAGATGTGCTTAGCCTATTGTGAAACTAGCAAGGTATGTAAGTTTGTGTGCGTATGAATGAATGAAGGGTTAAATGTTATGATGTAAATGTGTTTAATGAAATATGATAACTTGTTATGTCTTTTACTTACCAAGCGAAAGCTTACGTGTTTAAGTTGAAATGTTTTATCGGTTCAATGTGAAGAAGGTAAAGCTTGGATTAAAGCGTAGAATTAGAAATGAGGATTAAAAGGGTAATTTGGGTTGAAGGTGTAATGAAACGTGCCTAGGAGCTTAGTATTAGTACCAAGCTCAAATCAAGGTTGAACCCTCAAGTGTCGTAAACAATTTTGTTAATAAATGTGGTTAAGCGTCAAAGTGTCATGTAAACGTAGAGTTGAATTGAGTAAAAGTCATCTGTTATGGTTGGTGGTAAAGTGTATGCAAATGGGTCAAAACGGGTGTTTGGCAAACCCCGTAAACTATGCGCTTATGGTCATTTAGACCATAAAGGTTTATGAAAATAATGTAATAATATGTTATATTAATGATTTCTGGAAGTTTTGGTGTTGTGTTGAGTTATAGAAATCATTTTCCGAAAAAAATGTTTAAAGTGTATTTTTGAGTAGTACCTGATACAAAGGTATAAAGCTATACGCTTTTGAGCATAAAGGTTTATGCTTGTCACAGAAGTTTCTGACCAAACTATAAAGCCACACGCTTATGAGAATATGGGTGTATGTCTGTCACCGAACTTTCTGAGCAAACCATACGACTGTATGCCCAGAAGCATAAAGCCGTATGGTACTCTTTTAGATATTTGTAAATCTTGTTTTTGTCGTAAAAACTAAACCGTAAAGAGTTAGAAGGCGTGTTACCCGCCGCTTTGAAGGTATTCGAGTCTAATTTATGTTGAAAATACTTTCAAGGGTTATATTATAATTTATTTTGGTCAGTTTAATAAATGGTGACACAAGGTTATTCCCGGTCATGCGTTTGAGCAAAAAGTTTTAATTTTTGATCAATTTTAAAGTCGGGAAAGGGGCGTTTCACCAGGCAACGCTTACAAACATAAAAGAGCCACAGGATAAAAGGCAGCACGCAAGTCTACTGATATTTCCCAAAGAAACGAAAAACAAACTAGACTGGGGGACATGATGACGTATAGTAAGTCATCCGGACCACGGGTCCGGACTAGTCAATCACGAAGGGCCAAAACTCGATAACCTGCGAGAACCAAGACCGGCCCAGAGCTGGCCCAAACCAGTATCCGCAGGAGGCCGCACGCTAACTGCGTTCCGCGACTAGCGACACGTAACATCCGCAAGAAATGGGACTCAACTACGGATACGTTCCACTTCCCGACAAGTGGACACCCGTGACCTAGTAAAAAGAGTAAAGTATACTGCATGGGAACCAAGGTTAGAATGTCAACGCCCTAAGTAGGGATAACAAACAGTAAGTACGCCAGCTACTGACAATACACCACAAAACGTGACGTAGTCAACGACATTGACCTCACGACAACCACCCTATTACCCATCGGTTAATAGGGTGAACCCAACCTCGTGACCCATGCAGTCGACAACGACACCAGCCTATAAAAGGAGTTGCCAAAACACTACTAACAGTATGATTCCGCGACCCATTTACACACATACCACTTTAAAACAAGTACTTACTCTTACACCGGAGTCCAATCGCGAGATCCCCATCCCGCGGTAAGACTAACGGTTTGCTTTATTTCTCAGCAGGAATTCGTCACTCACTTTCACCTAGTATAATTTATTCCCTCCAAACGAGCTTGTAATTCTCACTACAAGTAAGTTAACTTTAATAATCCACATTGCATCTTATTTGTACTAACAGATACACTGTGAATCATAAACAAAACGGTGAGTGTAGGATTGACAACGACAATGTTGGATGTAGAGGACCATGACAGTAGATGTAGGGGAACGAATACAACAATAAAGAGATTAGGGATATCTAGTTGAGCTTATCTATGGTGCTTGATAACTTATTATGTTATGCAGATACATTAAGCTCTAAACAAGTTTCTGATCAAGCTTGTTCATAAATGATGGCCAATAACCTTAAACTTTCAAAATTTGAAGTTTAAGCTTCAGCTACTCAAATACCTTATAGTGGGGATGAAAATTCAAAGTTTAAGCTTAAGTATACTAGCATCGGAACCAAGGCTGTCAAGATCGAGAGTAAACTCGTAAGATCGTACGATCTTACATGTTTACTAGCTACGATCGTGTAAGATCGGCATAGGATCGCATATGGGGTGGGATCGTATGTAAGATCGTGAAATCGCATGTAAACTCGTAAGGTCGCCACTCGACCAGAGTTCACCCATGTCTACTTTTTTCACTTTTTCAATCTTTTGAGTCCATCTCACTTTCTTAGGCAAAAAATATAAGTCGCCCATTGACGTTTCATTTTATAAATAGATTAAAGTTTATACATAGTTTTCTACTTTTCCCCAAAATAAATTCCAATTAACAAACTACCGGGGTTCATCTCATTATCTAATCACCCGAAGCAAATATTTTCTTACAGCTAATTGGTCAGTGTTTTCGTGATGGTTTATCCGTTTACTTATGAAACTATGAATCTTTTGGTAATATGACTCGTATGTTTTGAAACGTTTAAGACTTATGTTATGTAATAGTATTCCGCTAAATCGTTAATGTGACGATTGAAACTTGACTTTTTTGTGTTTTACTTTACTTTGGTGTTTCAAATTTGATCTTTGATATTTTCAAGAGGATATTATATGAATTTATCTTTGATGTTGAGTAGAAATGAAAACACTATGATTCGTTTATCCTTTTTTTACAAAACATGACAAATTGGTAGGATCTTACGATCTCGATCTTGCAAAGACAAAAACGATCACAGATAAGATTGCGATCTTGAGAACTTTGATCGGAACTAATAAATAACAACAAAACCTGATGTTAGTATGCTAAAGTTTATCAGATTATAGACTTTGATTATACAAGTTATATATACTGATTAAAATTCTAGTTTGAAAAAAGAAACTAATTTATGTTTAATCTTATAGATAGTTTAAGCAAAAATATCATAAAAATGTATATTGGTTTTCTTTAGGATCGAATAAATAAACATATATATGTTTTTTTCCTCTTATCTTTCTATATCATATGAATATGTTTGGTTAATCTTATGCCAAGTCATGATTTTTTTTTCAAATTATAACTGGATTCCAGTTATAATACCACAAGGACTACTTGTGTATTGTTTGTAACTTGTTATAACAATTATAAAAGTAAGTAGAGGGGTAGAATAGTTGCATATTATGTGGGATTTCCAAAGATTAATTGGAAGTGGCAACATACTACTGATATATTTCAAGGTTATAAAAATAGCGTGGCATGTCGACATGATCAAGCCTCATGTTTTAGCGGTCATGATGAAGTCTTTACGTTTTTAGAGCGTGGTTTAAGGCGGCACAAAATAATGAAATATTTATATCTTTATATCATATTTTATATATGTTGAGTTCACAAAAAGTGTTGTACTTAATGAATAACGTTAAGAAACTATCCTTACATGTAATCTTTTTCATTTTTTTTATCAGAATTCAATCTAAAAAACTCACCACGCCTCACGCCATAACGCGCCTTTTCATGCATCATCTCACGCTACGGCTATAGCCGATGCCTTAGTCTATTTCGTAACGTGGAACTCACACCTCGCGCCTTAGCGTGCCTTCTAAAACCCTGATATACATAGAGTCTTTATCCTACATCAAACACTCTCAAAAACACATACATGCGATTCTTACTCCCTCGAAACCAACACACAAAACACTCACTGCTTATTACCTAAATTCAAACACACAAGTACACGGTACTTAGCAAAACCTCGTTTCTAAGAAACACTCTTAAGCCATTTGATCCCAACATGATTATTTTGCATCAATACCTCCTTAAGAGAAGAACATATCAATAGTTTTAACAACTTTTTTTCCGTGTTATGACAAATTTATTTGTGCATCACCAATCCTTGAACCATTACAAAACATCATCAACAATTAATCATTACCCAAACCTTTCAAAAACATCAACAATTGCACTCAAAACCTATAACTACACTACACTCTTGATAATAATAGTTAGTTCAAGAACCTTTAACCGTTACATCAATGATACTCAAACCATACAAGAACTTCATCAATCATTGTACTCAAACCTTATAATTACATTTTAATCTTGATAGTGATAGTTAGTTTAGAAACCTCTAATCCTCAACCATTATACTCATAGTTTTTAACTAGACGTACAATCACACACAACAAAACCTTTCACCTATCAAATTATTTCAAACACACAACTAAGATCATAAGGCTTTTCATCTATTCACCAAATCACATTAATCTGACAATTTTGGAAATTATTTAGAATCTAAAAAGTTTTTTAGAATTGTGTTGATTATTATTAGAATAATGAAACTTGTCACATTATCCAAAATTAAAGATTACAATTGATTTCATTATTAATAGAATAATGCAATTTCTCATATCTATCCCTCATGTGGATATTAGGCACTAAATGAACGGAGTCTAGGATTATCCAAAACTAGAACTTTAATACTTCACAGTCACAAAAACATTAGGAAATTCACTCACAATAAGATTATTAGTAGATAAATAGGCCCAAACTCGATTTATAGGTTTAAGGTTTCACCATTATAATTAATGGTTAATAATAAAGTTATATCTACGGAGTTTTCATTATCTAACAAAGATAAAATGTACAATTTTCTTTTGAAACAAACCATGTATATCATTATCCGTGCAAATGATATATTAATCTGAACCATCTATGCTAACATTACCTTAACACCTAGGCTAATACAACACATGTACGTGTTGTGGAATTATTTTTATTTATATCTAGGTGCTTATTGTATTTTTTTTAATATACTTCTTATTAGGAATATTTGTGTAATATAACATTTTTTGAGTCTATATTATCATTATGGCATGAATTGTAAGTCTATTAATTACAAGTGTTTATTTTTTCACATAATATAACATGGAAACTTTTCTTTTAAGAACAATGTTTAGGTTATGCCTTATTAACCAATTATATACTTAACACAAAAGAATACATCATTAAGTTCGACTCAAAGTTTAATAAATGTGTTTTCCTAAGATCCTCACAAACAAACAAAACAGGAGGTGGCCCCCTAATATTCTAAAAGGCGGGCCCCCATCAAATTTAAGGGACCACCCAGAATTAATAGGACCACCCACCTTACTGATAAATTTTTTTTTTCTTCCTCTGTGTCAAGGTTTTCTAATTTACACAAAAACACAAGTATTAGGGAAAAGTAATAAAAGAAAATTTTTAACGTAAATTCCTTCTATCTGAAATGCATACTTCATTATACATAAATAACAATAGTCTCATCTATTACTTTTCTAAAAGTTCTTCTCACAACTAGGAGCACTAAAATCAACTATCATATATTGGTTAGATCATGCTCAAAACATTTTTCACATAGCAAAATGTTCTCTTACTTATGTCAAAATTAATATAACTAATATAAATTTTCAAACAAATCTTGGTTGAGCAAAATTAAATCAAGGAGCATTTGAATTATTTCTTAGGTTTTACATGTCTTAGTGTCGAAATAATCGCTACTCCACATTTGTCGCACTTAGGCACACACACTAAGTTGTATGCCATAAAAGTTGATTCGTTTTTAACTAACCACTTTGTCAAGAAAAATTCTTTGTGCATTATATCTAGTTACTATTTCATATATTCTTCACTCTTTTGGTCTTCTATTCATATATTAGTATATGCTAAAATTATGTGAAATAGTTTTATCCTACATTATGTCATACATATGTAGAATGTTGAATGCTTAATTGCTATATGCTAAAAATCTTAATTGCCATAAAAGGATGGACTTGCTGCAAATTAACCACCAAAACAGAAACCCGATTTTTAGGAAATCTAGGAAATAGCAGTAGGCGGCCCCCTTAATTCATAAAGGGCGGCCCCCTTATTTTTAAGGGGACCGGCCCCTAATTAAGGGGACCGCCCTAGCTGTCACAGTTAAAATAGTATTTTTCATCCCTCTTTGACCTAATACCCTCTAGACTTAGCTACTGTTTCCCTAAATTCACAAACATTTCTTGGATTTGATCCTTTAAATGTTCATTCTTCCTAATTTAAACCTTTCCTCCACTATAAATACATCCTCAACCATCATCATCACAATCATCCTCACCAATGACATCTCCTAACAAACCCACATCCAAACCATCAAGGGTAGCCAAAATGAGTGTGAAACCCATTTGGAGGAAGAAACTAAACCCTTGTAACACATCCAATGAGCTCAATGTAAGTTCACCTACACCAATGCCAAAACCACTCACTCCTCATCATGAACCATCTCAAGAAAACAATCACCCCAATCATGCATCACCAAATCCTTACATTAAGGACACTCCCACATCACCACAAGTTGTCTCACATCCTCCATTTCCCATCTCACCCATCAATTCACATGTTACTCACACTCAAGCTCCACCTCAAAGTGACAACCAAACTCAACACACACCACCTCTATCTCCAAGTAGAGAAAGCCTAGTTGATGACATTAATCAACTATAAGACCTATCAAATCTCTTAGCCATGCATCTCTCACAACAACAAAACAACATTCCCTCATCACCTTACTCTCCAAACCTACCACACACCCTCAACATTAACCAAGTTGAAACCCATGTTGGGTATTGCCCTTGTTGCATCTTCACCCAAAAACAATTCCTTGCTTTAAGTGAGGATATCAATTGGATTAAATTCCTCCTCACTCGACCTCATCCACCACCTAGAGTTCAAAGAGATTACCCTTCCACAACCGCCTCCACTCCAAACTCTCCGACCAACTAATCTTATAATATGCCTCTAAATAATCGTCAAACCCTTTTGTGTCGCAAGCAAGTCAAAAATCCTTCTATGGCTATTTAGGATTTTTTTTATGTATTAATATGCTTCTAAAGCATATTTGTTTTTCTTTATGTATGCTTGTGTGAAGTTCACACACATTGTCCTAAATGAATGAAGTATCTTTTGCTTTGATGTTTGCTTGCACTTGTCATATTTTTCCTTCCTTCTTGCTACATGTTAGAAATATTTGTATTGTTCTAACTCGTTTTTGTAGCCAAGAAACCATAGCTCGATTCCTTGGTGCCCTCGAACGAGGGGGAGCACACATCAAGGGGGAGCATTTATTCCGTCGATTTTACTAGCAATTCTCGACGATGCCTTTTTGATTCTACAAAAAGGGGGAGAAATGACATAAAACTCACTAAATACTTGTTTAAAAATAGATTTACATTTAATGAGTTTAAATTTTGTAATCATCAAAAAGGGAGAGATTGTTGATAGAAATAATGCCTAAAAACATTATTAATATTTTTCACATCTTTACGTTTTGATAATCATAAAATATAAAAACGTTCAATGTAAAATTAAACGTAAACAAGTAATTAGTAGTAAATTTTCATTTCGAAAATTATATCACTTAAAGGTATGAATAAATAAATGCTTAATGCATTTTATGATCAAAAGAAATTTTTATTCAACCTCACACTTTTATAAAATGTTGTAAACATTTTTATAAACATTACAAAACATTTTCTACAATTAAAAGAAATGTTTTATTCAAAATAAACATTTTAAAATTTAAATTTTCGGACTTAAAAAAGTTCCAGAAAATTCTTCCTACACAAAAAGACAAACTGGGGAGCGCCCAGTCTAGGGTACCCCCCTTAAATACATAGGCGTCCCCCTTAAAATTAAGGGGACTGCCCACCTATTTAAGGGGACCGCCCATAGGTAGACGCTCCTCCAGTTTGTCCTATAAATACTAGACTTTTCCCTACTATTTTCTCACCTTTTGCACTCATTCTTTCTGTTCTAAAACAGCCCACACATCTCATTAAAATCCTTTGATCATTTAATCATAAAGCTTTGTTTCCAAGTGATCCAAGCTCAATTCCTCAAGTGCAAGAGAAGAATACTTCCATCATCAAGTGAAGAAGTATTACACCTTTGTGTGTTGTTGCAATCCTATTGCATCCATATCATAACTTGTAAATCATTTGTAAATCTTGTAAAGTTGTGTAGTAGTTAGATCTTGGTGATTGTTGTAAGTATAGTTGGATCTTGGTGATCTTTCCTAGTAGTGTTAGTTAGGTGTGATTATAGTAGTGGCTTGGTAAAGTAGTGGTGTGAAGAAAACTAAGGTGTGAAGAAGTTGTGTAGTCGTGATCAAGTCGTGAAGCAAAGTTGTGTAGTGAAGTTGTGAAGTTGTGGTAGATTGGTTCTAGCTAAGATTAGAACTCGACATCTAGCTTAGTGTCAAAAATCAAGATAAGCGAAAGTTGTGTAAGGTTTTCTCCGCCATAAGGGAGCTTGTTGACATAGTGAAGAAAACTCTCGAGTTAGGTGCTCAAGGAGTGGAGTAGGGCGAAGAGGTGCTTCGTTACCGAACCACTATAAATCCTCGCGTTGTGGTTTGATTGTTCTTACTCTTATCTCTTGTCTTACATTAATTTCTCATACTATCCTATTAATTATTTAGATAAGTATATTGTTCATATCGTGCAAGTGTTGAATTCACACAAAGTCGAATCCAGAATTTTTATGAACACTTTAAAACCTTAAATTAAAAAGCGGTAAACTATTCAACCCCCATTCTAGTTTTCCATAAAAATAATCGATGAAATAAAAAGTACTTGTCATGACGTTTAGATCTTACTGGGCTTCATTAGCAGCAATGGAAAAAGTTCTACCACAGCCTGGTTTCCATTGTTTCCCCTAATTGCAGAAGCTAGACCCCGAATGTAGCGATCACTACGCTTGCTTTCTGGAGTGACTGTGTGCGGCACTAGTCTAGCCAACTCATGAAATCTGGTTATGTAATCAACATCAACTCCATTCATAACATGATTCTAGAGCTCTTCCTTAAATTTCTTGATTGCATTATCCGGACAGTATTCTTCCATCAACAACTTCTTTAGGTCTTCCCAAGGTTGGGCTATAGCAATTGCCCGACCTCTTGTCTAAACTAGTGTGTTCCACCAAGTTAAGGCGCGACTTTGCATCATACAAGTCGCGAATTTGACTTGGCTTTCTGCGGGACACTTACTAATGTAGAGCACATACTCTATTTCTTCCAACTATGATAGTAGGCCAACTGCTCTTTTAGTTCCAAAGAATTCCTTAGCACCAACAGACTTGAATGTATTGTAACTGCAACCTTACGTGTTGCATACTTAGTTTGTCCTTATCTCTCTTGCTTGAACTTAGGGTCGTTAGCATTTTAGTAGAGTATATCTCTTTTAACTTCTCATAAGTCAAATCGATTAACGGCTCAAATTTCCAATGAAGAAAACTCATATCTGCTCTAGGTTCGCTTGGTACGGATGTACCTTGATTGGTTTCTACGATTCGTTCCTGAGTTGCGCGTGTTTCTTCTCGGAGGTATGGTTCTAAACAAATTTTGTCCACATCATTTATTTGAGTAATTACTTTGACAAAATTATAATTCGAGTAGCGGCTTATGGACCGTAAGGATTTCAAGAAATTCTTCAAGAGATCGAGGGAGATTTGAAAGACAACCACGAGGCGATAGAAAAAACATTTAAGAAGTGAAATGATTGGTTATGGTTAAAAGTGAGAAGAAAATGTTTTTAGATGTGGTGTGTTCCAAATCACTTCATTAGAGAATGTTCAAAGGCGCCAAAAGAACAATGATCAAAGAGCTTTATTGGAAGGAGCTGGAGCGGACAATGGAGAAGATGATAGTAGAAAAAGACTAAAGATGAAACTTGTATTGTAGCTCAGCGACGATGAAATATAGATTGGAAGGAACTTGGAACCCGTAATGAGTGGGATTAAGATAGTGGATGCTCAAAAACACATGTACCGGTAATCGAAAGTTGTTTCTTCATACAAGCGTTACAACGGAGGAAACGTTAAATTTTTTAGGTAGCAACTTACGTTGGTAAAATCATTGGCAAAGGTACGATTCTTCTCAAGACTCCCTAATAATGAAATGTTGAGCACAACGTAGTTAACTTAACATTATAACTTGCCTTAGTTGCTAGGTCAAATATGTGATAATAAATGCCAAAAGTAATAATCATCGATAACATGAATATAGTGAAAATATTCAAACAAAAAAGGTAATTTAGGTAAAGGAATTAGGAAAGGAGGAATATATGTAATGAAACTAGGAAATAAACCGGAAGACAAAATATGCCTTGCAACATTAGATGAAAACTCCACACTATGGCATATAGGAGATTAGGTCACGCTAATATGCAACTAATTCAATCATTAGCATCTAAGAATTAGTTAGAAATTATTACCCAACCTTAATTACGGACTGCATTTTTGTGATGCTTGCAAATTGGAAAGCAAGCTCATGAAATGTCACAAGGCTAAAAATAGAGTTTTCAACAGCTAATGCTCTAGATCTACTTCACATGGATTTATTGTCTCTCCGCCATATGAAGCTAGGAGGGAATCTTTATACCACTTAGTAATCATAGATGGACGGATATCGTTTCACATAGACTAGATTTTTAGCAAATAAAACCAAAAAAAAAAAAACCCGAAGCCTTCAAAAAATTTCGAATGTTTAGCAAAATGATCAAAAC
The DNA here is from genome assembly GCA_026074375.1 of Tanacetum coccineum. Taxonomy (NCBI): domain Eukaryota; kingdom Viridiplantae; phylum Streptophyta; class Magnoliopsida; order Asterales; family Asteraceae; genus Tanacetum; species Tanacetum coccineum. The sequence goes on from BQNB010045504.1 coordinate 20,768, forward strand.
AAATTAGGTGTTCCATTGTATCAATTAGAACAGGGATATGGTCGGGGAATTTAATAATGAAATACAATTCGGAAACCATTGTGATTTAAATGGGGACATCTCACAATTTTTCCGCTCCTCATACTCCACAATCTAATGGGGTAGTAGAAAGAAAAAATCGCACTCTACAAGAAATTGAGTGTAGAACATGTTAAATGAAACAATCCATCCTCAATATTTTTGGCTGTAATTGCGGTATGATACGTCACCTTTATATAATTTAATTGTAGTTTCCATTAGATGTATCTTAGGAAAACACTCCTATACGAGTTGTTAAGAGTAGGAAAAACCAACCTTAACTATTTTAGAGTATTCGGAATGTAAATGCCATTATTCTTAATACAACATGATTTACTCTCACCAAGGTTCGAACCAAAGTCGTAACGAAGGTGTTTTCTAGGATATGTGCAAAAAATAGTTAAAAGCTTACATAATTACTTAACAAACAAAACAAAAAGTTGATAGATTGTTGTCGAAAGTAACTTTCGATGTAAATCCTTCCCCCCTAAACATCACAGTTGGAAGTCGTGAGTTAGTCAAAAAGAAAGAAGATACTGAGGTTAGTAAACAATCCCATAGGAAATAATCAGAATTGTAAAATTTAAAGAATCTAAAACTCATCCTTAGAAAACGTTATTGGTAATCTAAATCAAAGAACTCTTAGGTCGCAAGCTCAAGACAAAAGCAATTTCTTTTGCTTTATTTCAACAATAGAACCTAAAAATATAAATGAGGCATTAAAAGATGAAAATTAGGTAATGGCCATGCAAGAGGAACTAAACCAATTTAAAACAAATGATGTTTAGGAACTAGTCCTAAATGCCATGGATACGACCATTATAGGAACAAAATGGGTATATAGAAATTAACTCGATGAAAATGGCGTGCGTAACTAGAAAACATGCTAGGTTAGTCGCCCAAAGTTTATTAATCACAAGAAGGAATTGATTATGATGAAACATATGCACCCGTAGCTAGACTAGAGTCCAAAAAAATACTTTTAGCTTATGCTTGCGCACTAGACTTTAAGTTATACCAAATGGATGTGAAGAGTGCATTCCTTAACGGTTTTATCAATGAGGAGGTTTACGTGGCATAACCTCCGGGATTCATTGACTTCGCAAAACCTAATTATGTCTATAAACTTAAGAAAGCTCTTTATGGTCTAAAACAAGCCCCAAAAGCTTGGTATGATCGATTATAAAAGACCTTTCTTATTAAACATGATTACTCTCTATAGGAATGGTAGATAACACACTCTTCACTAAAAAGAAGACTCCCAACCTCATTATTTGTCTAAATATATGTTGATGGCAGTATATTCGGATTCAAATTTGATCAAGATTATGTGTGATGACTTTTGCCAAGATCATGCATGATGAGTTTGAAATGAGTATGATGGGGGAACTAAATTTTTTCTTAGGATTACAAATAAAACAATTAGATGATGGAATATTTTTAATCAATCAAAATATATTAAGGAAATGCTTAAGAAATTTAGATCAGAAGACTTTAAGCCAATGAAAACCCCTATGTCTATGGAAACCAAACTCACGAGAGACGAAGAAGGTGAGTCCGTAGATAATACCAAATATAGAGGCATGATAGGTAGTTTATTATACTTAACGGCAAGTAGACCCGATATCATGTTTAGTGTTTGCCTTTGTGCACGCTTTCAAGAGGATCCCAAAACCTCTCACTAAAATGCTGTTTTAAACGTATCTTTCGTACCATTAAGGTATACGCATTTAGGATTATTGGTATCCTTAGGGCCTCCTAACATAGAAGCAATAGTGATTTGCGGATTCAGATCAGCGGGAGATTAGTAGATCGCAGGGCACTAGTGGTGTTTGACGTTTATGGGATGTTGCCTAAATCTTGGTTTCGAAGGAAGCAAACTGCTACTTGCCATCTCCACACTAAGCGGAAAATTAGTAAGCACAGAAAGGCATGATTCAACAAGCCCTATGGATCGTTGAAATCAAGCTCTCGTTGACTTATGGAGGGTTTTAGACTGACATTCCAATAATGTGTGATAACAAAGGGGCTATAGACTTAAGTAAGAATCCCGTTCAACACTCACGAACAAAAACACAATGAGTATTAACCATACCACTTCCTTCGCGATAATGTTCAAAAAGGGAATATCTCTATAGAGAAAAGGTCTCATCGGACAAGTCAAACGTAGCCAATTTTTCTAACTAAACCACTTAAACGTGAGCCATTTAACCACTTAAGTCTAGGTCTAGGAATGATGGAACAAATTGATTAAGTTTTCGACATAATAAAGAAAATGATAATCATCAAAGAACTGTTTGTCAAAAATCTGAGAAAAATTTTCTCAACAGGTGGCGGCCCCCTTAATTCATAAAGGGCGGCCCCTTAATTTTAAGGGGACCGGCCAGACTTTAAAGGGACCACCCACCTGACTGACTAAATTTTTTTTTCTCTCTGTGTGTCTAGGTTTCTATTTTACACAAAAACACAAGATTGGGAAAAGTCTATAAGCAAACTTTTACAAATTCTTCTATCTAAATGCATATCTCATTATACATATATACAATAGTTCCTAATCTATTATTTTTCTTAATAAGTCTTTCTCAAACTAGGGCACATGAAATTCAATTTTCTATATTTTTGTGAGCAATATTGTCTAAAAACATTTTTCACATATGCATAATGTTCTCTTACTTGTTGTCAAAAGTATTTTAATTAATATATATTCTCGACAACTGGTTTGAGCAAAATTAAATCAAGGAGCATTTGGGATTATTTCTTGGTTTTACATTGTCTTTAGTGTCAAAATAATCGCTACTCCACATTTGTCGCACTTAGGCACACACTAGTATTTGCACAAAAGTTTGGTTCGTTTTTAACTTAACCCGCTTGTTAAGAAAAACTCTTTGTGCATTATATCTAGTTACTATTTTATATGCTCTTCACTCTTTTGGTCTTCAATTCATATATGATTATATGCTAAAATCATGTGAAATAGTTTTATCCTACAACTTGTCATATATATGTAGAATATTGAATGCTTAATTGCTATGTGCTAAAAAATCTTAATTGCCATAAAAAGATGGAATTGCTGCAAATTAACCACCAAAACAGAAACCCTCACACAAAATTTTAAGAAAAATCATTTTATGGGAAATCTAGGAAATAGCAGTAGGCGGCCCCCTTCATTCATAAAGGGCGGTCCCCTTACCTTTAAGGGTGAACCGCACCCCTAATTAGGGGGATTTCCGGGGACCCACTAAATAAGGGGTATTTCCGACCTAGACTCAGATCAGGGTTTTAAAACATATTTTCATCCCTTTTTAACTAAATACCCTTTAGACTTAGCTACTGTTTCCCTAAATTCACAAACATTTCTTAGATTTGATCCTTTAAATGTTCATTCTTACTAATTTAAACCTTTCATCTACTATAAATACATTCTCAACCATCATCATCACAATCATACTTACCAATGACATCTCCTAACAAACCCACATCCAAACCATCAAGGGTAGCCAAAATGAGTGTGAAGCCGATTTATTTTGGAGAAGAAACTAAAACCCTTGTAAACACCATCCAATGAGCTCACATGTAAATTCACCTATCAACAATTCCAAAACCACTCACTCCTCTCATGAACCATTCTCAAGAAATCACTCACCTCTAATAAGCATTACAATTCACTTACATTAACGGACACTCCCACATCACCACAAATTGTCTTACATCCTCCATTTCCCATCTTACCCATCAATTCACATGTTGCTTACACTCAAGCTCCACCTCAAAGTGACAACCAAACTCAACACACACCACCTCTATCTCAAACCGAGAAAGCCTAGTTGATGACATTAATCAACTACAAGACCTATAAAACCTCTTTGACATTCATCTCTATCAACAACAAACAACATTCCCTCATTACCGTTACTCTCCAAACCTACCACCACCACAAACCATTAACAGTTGAAAACCCATGTGGGGTATTGCCCTTGTTGCATCTTCACTTAAAATAATTCCTTGCTTTAAGTAAGGATATCAATTGGATTGAATTCCTCCTCACTCGACCACATCCACCTCCTAGAGTTCAAAGAGATTGTCCTTCCACAACCGCCTCCGCTCTAAACTCTCCATCAACAACCAACTAATCTCGTAATATGCCTACAGATAATCGTCAAACCCTTTTGTATCATAAGCAAGTCAAAAATCCTTCTATGGCTATTTAGGATTTTTTTATTAATATGCTTCTAAAGCATATTTGTTTTTCTTTTTATGTATGCTTGTGTGTAGTTCACACACATTGTCCTAAATGAATGAAGTATCTTTTGCTTTGATGTTTGCTTGCACTTGTCATATTTTTTCTTTCTTCTTGCTACATGTTAGAAATATTTGTATTGTTCTAACTCGTTTTTGTAGCCAAGAAACCATAGCTCGATTCCTTGGTGCCCTCAAACGAGGGGGGCACACATCAAGGGGGAGCATTTATTCCGTCGATTTTACTAGCAATTCTCGACGATGCCTTTTTGATTCTACAAAAAGGGGAGAAATGACATAAAACTCACTAAATACTTGTTTAAAAATAATTTTACATTTAATGAGTTTAAATTTTGTAATCATCAAAAAGGGGGAGATTGTTGATAGAAATAATGCCTAAAAACATTATTAATATTTTTCACATCTTTACGTTTTGATAATCACAAAAATATAAAAACGTTCAATGTAAAATTAAACGTAAACAAGTAATTAGTAGTAAATTTTCATTTCGAAAATTATATCACTTAAAGGTATGAATAAATAAATGCTTAATGCATTTTATGATCAAAGGAAATTTTTATTCAACCTCACACTTTTATAAAATGTTGTAAACATTTTTATAAACATTACAAAACATTTTCTACAATTAAAAGAAATGTTTTATTCAAAATAAACATTTTGAAATTCAAATTTTTGTTCCCCCCCCCCCTTCCAATTCCTAACAATCACCAATACCCCACCCACCCTTACACAATTCCAGCCCTAGAAATTTTGTGTCCTAAAACAATCCCTTCTTTTACCATAAAATGACATTTTTCCCAATTCAGCACAAGGTTGGTTTCTTCACATCAAGCAAGCATTCTATCTAAATTAGCAAGACAACAATTAAAAGAGTTACCAAACACTGAGAAATCATCCATGAATACTTCCATAGAGTCTCCCAACATGTCATGGAAAATTGTTGTCATGCATCTTTGAAAAGTTGAAGGTGCGTTGCATAATCCAAACGACATTCGTCTATAAGCAAATGTCCCATAAGGACAAGTGAACGTTGTCTTTTCTTGATCTTCGGGTGCGATTGGAATTTGGAAGAATCCTGAAAACCATCAACAAAATAGTAGTATTCATTCTCACATAAACGTTCTAACATTTGATTAATAAAGGGGAGAGGGAAATGATCTTTTCGAGTTGCATCATTAAGTTTACGATAATCGATGCACACTTGCCTTCTTATAAATGTATGAGAAGGAATTAATTCATTATCGTCATTAAAAACTACAGTTATTCCTCCTTTCTTCGGGATATCATGAATAGGGCTAACCCACAAACTATCTGAGATTAGATAAATCAGTCCGAAATCGAGTAGCTTAACAATCTTGTTTTTCACCACATCTTACACTTTAGGATTTAAACGCCTTTGGGGCTGAATGACTGGTTTGAAGTCATCCTCTATTAAGATCTTGTGCGTGCAGAATGACGAGTATATTCCCTTGATATCTGATATTTTCTAAGCAATTGCTCCCTTACGTTTCTCTAATACCTGCAAAAGCAACATTTTCTCCTTTTTGGACAACTTAGATGAGATAATTATAGGAAATGATTTATCACCATATATGTATGCGTATTCTAAGTGAGGCAAAATTTAAAATATTCAAACTCAATGTCTCTTTCTGCAATCTCATTAAAAAAGTTAAATTAAAATTAAAAATAATGTAAGCACTAGCCCAATAAAGTGTTCACTTTCAACACCAACCAATTGTTTTTTTTAGAGATGCATGGGTCAGGTCTCGCTGTTTCCTGTGCAACTGAATACGGCGTATTAAAAGAATTGACAAGCCGTATTTGTTTCTCTAGATCTGAATCATCGTCAGACTTATTTCCTAAAGATTCACAGCTTTCTAGGTCTGATTTGATTTATTGATTTCTCAAGCCCTTTAAGTAAAAACGAATCAGACTTATCATTTGCTAGTAATTCCTGAGTTTCCATGTTGATTGTGTCATCTAAGTCATCAATTCCATAGCATTCATCATATTCATTGGGAGGTCTCTTAATTGATTAATCTACGTCGAAGATTACTTCATCGTCCCCTACCCTTAGTGTTATCGCTTTATTAAATACGTCTATCATAGCTCGAGCAGTTGCATATCTAAGATTAGGAAATCAATAGGAAGAACGAATTTATCAACTTTTATAAGCACATTTTCTACTATTCCCCTTGGGTACTAGATCGACCTCTCTGCAAGTTCTAAGCTCATTCTAGTAGGCTTAGGTTCTCCTAGACCTAATTTTTTATACATCGTATACGACATTAAAATTATGCTAGCTCCTAGGTCTGCTAACGTATTATTAATATGCAATTGCCCAATGTCACAAGGAATAGTAAAACTCCGTGGGTCTTTTTCCTTTGATGGTAGCTTGTTTAGTAATATGGCTGAGCACATTTTGTTTATAGTAATGGTACAAGATTCTTCAAGTCTGGCCTTATTTGTTAGCAAACCTTTCAGAAATTTGGCGTACTTTGGCATTTGAGTAAGGGCTTCGATTAAGGGAAAATTAATGTGGAGTTGCTTCAGATTTTCTAAGAACCTTTTTTGCTGAGCCTCTTCTATTTCTATTCTTAACTTTTAGGGAAAAGGAATTGACATTGTTTGTACCTCAATTGATGGTTGAACAACTAGTTTGTTGGTTATTTGATGTTGATTTTCGACAAGTACTTCCTTTGGTTTAACTGGCTTGTCGTGATTTACTACTAGAGGTTCTTCAATATGCATGTTGGTGTTGTTTGTGTTTCCACCTCTAGTAGTTACTCCTTTAACTTCATAATTTGATATTGGATCATTATCGCTCACCCTTAACAACTCGTGTACCTCAAACCTGAGCTCACTTAATGAGTTGTTCCTTTTTTTAAATAAGAGCTCGTTGGTTGTTCTGAATTCATTGATGAATGCTCTCATCTCCTTATGTACTCGTTTTTCTTCATAAATAAATTTGTATAACATTTCTTCTATCGTTAATCTTCTTTCAAGATAGGTAAAGTGATATGGACGATGTCCGAATGCTGGTCCTGAAAAGAAAGACAAGATTTAAAGTAAAGCTATTCTAGAAAAATAAACTTGCAAAGATACTGGGAACTGCAGTTTATAATACGTATACAATTGATTGAATACATCGTATTGCTAATCAGAATGGATACGATGTATTAGCGAAGAAAGTTAGATACGCCGTATCCACTTGAATGAATACGCCGTATCAGGTTGTCGACAAAAACAGTGTATAGAAAACAATTAAAACAAACAAAACAAACACACAAATAAAACAAGCAAATAATTAAAAACAAATATACAAAATTTTACACTAACCTAAACTACACTAATCCTCAGGGTTAGATTAATCTAATGTTAAAAACCAAAATATTAAATAAAAGTCAAGATTAAAATTTCACTCCTCGACAGCGGTGCCAAAAACTTGATTGTGTTCTCGTGTAGGGTTTATTTTAGAGTATTCAAGTTTTAAATTTATATTTTACCGACTTACCTAAAACAACACTTTAACGGGCAGTGTACCCGATCCGATGGAGTTTCGTGGTAAGTAGGGTGTCGATCACTAAGAGCGAGAACTAATCTTTTATTTTATCAATATTTTGTTTAACTAAACTTAGTTAATTTAAACTACGCTAATTCTATTATGTGGAAAACTAGAAGGGGGGTTAAATAGTTTACCACTTTTTAATTTAAGGTTTTAAAGTGTTTATAAAAATTCTAGATTCGACTTTATGTGAATTCAACACTTGCACAATATGAACAATATACTTATCTAAACAATCAATAGGATAGTATAAAAAATAATGTAAGACAAGAGATAAGAGTAAGAACAATCAAACCACAATGCGAGGATTTATAGTGGTTCGGTAACGAAGCACCTCTTCGCCCTACTCCACTCCTCGAGCACCTAACTCAAGAGTTTTCTTCACTATGTCAACAAGCTCCCTTATGGCGGAGAAAACCTTACACAACTTTTGCTTATCTTGATTTTCGACACTAAGCTAGATGTCGAGTTCTAATCTTAGCTAGAACCAATCTACCACAACTTCACAACTTCACTACACAACTTGACTTCACGACTTGATCACGACTACACAACTTCTTCACACCTTAGTTTTCTTCACACCACTACTTCACCAAGCCACTACTATAATCACACCTAACTAACACTACTAGGAAAGATCACCAAGATCTAACTATACTTACAACAATCACCAAGATCTAACAACTACACAACTTTACAAGATTTACAAATGATTTACAAGTTATGATATGGATGCAATAAGATTGCAACAACACACAAAGGTGTAATACTTTTTCACTTGATGATGGAAGTATTCTTCTCTTGCACTTGAGGAATTGAGCTTGGATCACTTAGAAATAAAGCTTTATGATTAGATGATCAAAGGATTTTAATGAGATGTGTGGGCTGTTTTAGAACAGAAAGAATGAGTGCAAAAGGTGAGAAAATAGTGGGGAAAAGTCTAGTATTTATAGGACAAACTGGAGGAGCGTCTACCTATGGGCGGTCCCCTTAAAATTAAGGGGGCCGCCCGTGTATTTAAGGGGGCCGCCCTAGACTAGGGGCTCCCCAGTTTGTCTTTTGTGTAGGGGGAATTTTCTGGAACTTTTCTAGCCGTTTTAGGTCTAAAAATTTGAATTTCAAAATGTTTATTTTGAATAAAACATTTCTTTTAATTGTAGAAAATGTTTTGTAATGTTTATAAAAATGTTTACAACATTTTATAAAAGTTTTCAAACATTTTATTAAAAGTGTGAGGGTGAATTAAAAACATTGCTCTTTGATCTTTAAAAAACATTTTAGCTTTTTTTTATTAAGCTCCTTGTAAGTGTATATTTAATTTTCGAAATGAACAATTTACTACTAAGTTCCTTACTTAGTTAATTTTTACATTGAGCGTTTTTATATTTTGTGTTTATCACTAAACGTAAATAGTTCGTGAATAAATTAGTAATGTTTTTAGGCATTTTATTTTATTAACATCAATCTCACCCTTTTTGATGATTACAATATTTAAACTCATTAAATATATAAATTTATTTTAAACAAGTATTTAATGAGTTTCATGTATTTCTCCCCTTTTTTGTAAAAATCAAAAAGGCATCGTTGAGAGTGTAGTAAAATTCATGAATTAAATGCTCCCACTTGATGTGTGCTCCCCTCGTTCGAGGGCACGAAGGGATCGAGCTATGGTTTTTAGCATAAAAAAACGAGTTAGAAAACAATACAAATATTTCTTAAAACTGTAGCAAGAAATGAAAGGAAAAAAATGACAAGTTCAAGAAACATCAAAGCAAACAAAAAGATACTTCTCATTTCCATTTAGGGACAATGTGTGTGAACAACACACAAGCATTCATAAAACAAACAAATATGCTTTAGAGGCATATATTAATACATAAAGAAAAATTCTAAATAGCCATAAAAGGAATTTTGACTTGCTTGCGACACAAAAGGGTTTTATGATTATTTGGAGGCGAGTTACGAGATTAGTTGGTTGGAGAGTTTGGAGCGGAAGCGGTTGTGGAGGGATAATCTCTTTAAACTCTATGTGGTGTATAAGGTCGAGTGAGGAGGAATTCAATCCAATTGATATCCTCACTTAAAGCAAGGAATTTTTTTAGGTGAAGATGCAACAAGGGCAATACCCAACATGAGTTTCAACTTGGTTAATTTTGAGGGTGTGCGGTAGTTTTAGAGAGTAAGGTGATGAGGGAATGTTGTTTTGTTGTTGAGAGAGATGCATGGCTAAGAGGTTTGATAGGTCTTATAGTTGATTAATGTCATCAACTAGGCTTTCTCTACTTAGAGATAGAGGTGGTGTGTGTTGAGTTTGGTTGTCATTTTGAGGTAGAGCTTGAGTGTGAGAAACATGTGAGATGATGGGTGAGATAGGAAGTGGAGGATGTGAGACAACTTGTGGTGATGTGGGAGTGTCCTTAATGTAAGGAGTTTGGTTGTTCCACTCCCCTTGAGGGTGGAGCTGAGTGTGTGTAACATTGTGAATTGATGGGTGAGATCGGGAATTGTGTATGTTGAGGTTTACTTATGGTGCATATGGTAGTCGTCTTGATGTAAGGATTTGGTAATGCTTGATTGGGGTGATTGTTTTCTTGAGATGGTTCGGATGAGGTGAGGGGGGGTGTGGTTTTGGCATTGGTGTAGGTGAATTTGCATTGAGACATTGATGTGGGTGCAGCACAAGGTTTAGTTTCATTCTCCAAATGGGTTTCACATCATTTTGGCTACCTTGATGGTTTGATGGGGTTTGTTAGGAGATGTCATTGGTGTGGATGCATTGTGAATGATGATGGTTAGGATGTATTTATAGTGGAGGAAAGATGTATTTATAGTGGAGGAAATGTTTAAATTAGGAAAAATGAACATTTAAAGGATCAAATCTAAGAAATGTTTGTGAATTTAGGGAAACAATAGCTAAGTCTAGAGGGTATTTGGTCAAAGAGGGGTGAAAAATACAATTTTACCCGTGATATGCTAGGCTGGTCCCCTTAATTAGGGGTCGGTCCCCTTAAAATAAAGGGGGCCGCCTTTTATGAATTAAGGGGGCCGCCTATTGCCATTTCCCAGATTTTCCAAAAATCAATTTTTCTTAAAATTTTGTGTGAGGGTTTCGGTTTTGGTGTTTAATTTGCAGCAAGTCCATCCTTTTATGGCAATTAAGATTTTTTTTGCATATAGCAAGCAAGCATTCAACATTCTACATATATGACAAGTTGTAGGATAAAACTATTTCACATGATTTTGGCATATAATCATATATGAATTGAAGATCAAAAGAGTGAAGAGCATATAAAATATGACTAAATATAATGCACAAAGAATTTTTCTTGGCAAGGGGGTTAAGTGAAAAACGAACCTAACTTTTGTGCAAATACTAGTGTGTGCCTAAGTACGACAAATGTGGAGTGGCGATTATTTCTACACTAAGACATGTAAAACCTAAGAAATAATCCAAGTACTCCTTGATTTAATTTTGCTCAATTAAGATTGTTGAATAAATATATATTAAATTATATACTTTTGACAACAAGTAAGAGAACATTATGCATATGTGAAAAATATTTTTAGCATATCTCAACAATATATGAAAATTGATTTTTATGTGCTCCTAGTTGTGAGAAAGACTTTTTAGACAATAATAGATTGGGACTATTATATATATGTATAATGAGATATGCATTTAGATAGAAGAATTTGTAAAAGTTTGCTTATAGACTTTTCCTAATCTTGTGTTTTTTTGTAAAATAGAAGCCTAGACACACAGAGAGAAAAACAATTTTTGTTCAGTGGGTGGTCCCCTTAAAGTCTGACCGGTCCCCTTAAAATTAAGGGGGCCGCCCTTTGTGAATTAAGGGGGACGCCACCTGTTTGAGAAAATTTTTCTCAGATTTTTGACAAATAGTTCTTTGATGATTATCATTTCTTTATTACGCCGAAAACTTAATCAATTTGTTCCATCATTCATAGACCTAGACGTAAGTAGTTAAATGGCTCACGTTTAAGTGGTTTAGTTAGAATATCGGCTATGTTGTCTTCCGATGAGACCTTTTCTATAGTGATATTCCCTTTTTGAACATTATCGCGAAGGAAGTGATGGCAAATTTCTATATGTTTTGTTCGTGAGTGTTGAATGGGATTCTTACTTAAGTCTATAGCCCCTTTGTTATCACACATTATTAGAATGTCTTTTAACCTAACGCCATAGTCTACGAGAGCTTATTTCATCCATAGGGCTTATTGACATGCCTTTCCGGTGCTTACATATTCTGCTTTGGTTGTGGAGATGGCAAGAGCGGTTTGCTTCTTCGAAAACCAAGATGTTAGACAATATCCCATAAACGTGCAAACACCACTAGTGCTCTTGCGATCTACGTAATCTCCCGCATGATCCGAATCCGCATACACTATTGTTTCTATGCTGGATCCTTTAGGATACCATAATCCTAAATGTGTAGTGCCTTTAATGTATCGGAAGATACGTTTAACCGCTTCTAGGTGAGAGGTTTTGGGATCCTCTTGAAAGCGTGCACAAAGGCAAACACTAAACATGATATCGGGTCTACTTGCCGTTAAGTATAATAAACTACCTATCATGCCTCTATATTTGGTATTATCTACGGACTCACCTTCTTCGTCTCTCGTGAGTTTGGTTTCCGTAGACATAGGGGTTTTTATTGGCTTAGAGTCTTCTAGTCCAAATTTCTTAAGCATTTCCTTAATATATTTTGATTGATTAAAAAATATTCCATCATCTAATTGTTTTATTTGTAATCCTAAGAAAAAATTTAGTTCCCCCATCATACTCATTTCAAACTCATCATGCATGATCTTGGCAAAGTCATCACACATTTCTTGACAAGTTGATCCGAATATAATGTCATCAACATATATTTGGACAATAATGAGGTTGGAGTCTTTCTTTTTAGTGAAGAGTGTGTTATCTACCATTCCCATAGAGTAATCATGTTTAATAAGAAAGGCTTTTAATCGATCGTTCAGCTTTTGGGGCTTGTTATTAACATAAAGAGCTTTTTAAGTCTATAGACTATAAATTAGGTGTGCGTAGTCAATGAATCCAGAGGTTGTGCACGTAACCTCCTCATTGATAAAACCGTTAAGGAATGCACTCTTCACATCCATTTGGTATAACTTAAAGTTTAGTGCGCAAGCATAAGCTAAAAGTATTCTTATGGACTCTAGTCTAGCTACGGGTGCATATGTTTCGTCATAATCAATTCCTTCTTGTTGATTATAACCTTGGGCGACTAACCTAGCTTTGTTTCTAGTTACGACGTCATTTTCATCGAGTTTATTTCTATATACCCATTTTGTTCCTATAATGGTCATATCCATGGGATTTGGGACTAGTTCCCAAACATCATTTGTTTTAAATTGGTTTAGTTCCTCTTGCATGGTCATTACCCAATTTTTATCTTTTAATGCCTCATTTATATTTTTAGGTTCTATTGTTGAAATAAAGCAAAAGAAATTACTTTTGTCTTGAGCTTGCGACCTAAGAGTTCTTTGATTTAGATTAGCAATAACGTTTTCTAGTGGATCAGTTTTAGATTCTTTAATATTTACAATTTGATTATTTTCTAATGAAATTGTTGGGAATTACAGATTTGAAGATTACAAAACATATATGCCGAAATGAAGATAGAAGAAACAATAAGGACCAAATATGTAATAGATAGATAGCTTTGTTAGTAAGCTAGGGTTTGTAACCTCCCTCTATTATATAAAGAGGGGAGGCGTCTAGGTTACAGCATCCATTGATAGCAGACTTCTCCAATGAGAGTCTGAAAAATGCATAGAGCGTGTGTAGTGTAGTAGTAGTAGTTAGTTTCTTTATGTTCAATAAAGAAAACCTTATTAGTAATGTTGATTGTGTTCTTATGTTCTTATTCCGCTGTGCTTAATCAATCAATGTTATTCATACCCTAGTTGAGTCCAGATCTTGGATCCTAACACGTGGTATCAGAGCCTCGTGGCTCTCGATCTAGGGTTTAATAAGGTTTTCCTGTATAATTTATTTTTCTGTTATTATTATTAAAAGGCGGCAGGGTTTCTCCCCGAACCCTAATTCGTGTATGGCAGCAGATCGGTTGATAATGATGAAGCAGCAGGTTGTTTGTTCGTGACAGCAGCATCAAGAAACAGCAGGATCCATGAATTAGCGACAACTTTGCTACAGAAAAAGTGTCGCTGATGGATATGGGACAGATCTATGACAGTTTTGCAACAGCTATGTGACTGATTAGCGACAGAACAGTGACAAATCATGTGTTGCTAAAGCATATGGGAGGAAGGAGATGCTGTTTTGTGACAGATTTTGCGACGATTTTGTGACACTTTTAAGGCGTCGTCTGGATACTTAAAAAAAGTATCTGTACGAGTTATATGTTTGTTTCTGCTGTTTTAGTTTATCTACTTTATGGATCTGCTGGTGGACGTGTGATAACAGCAGCAGGTGGTCGTAGTTACAATGAAAACAGCAGGTTTAAAAGAAAAGTCGCAACAGGTTGTTAAAGGATGTGTGAGCAGGTATGAATGGATTTATTTTTCTGTTTGACTACGTCTGATGTATATGGGATAAGATTCGGTGGTTGTGAAATCCCTGATCTTTAGGGATTAGGTTTTGTTTCTCTATTTATTTCATATGTTTGTTAGATGTGGATATTAGAGCTGTAAGGTTTTATGGGCTGCTGTTTGATGGATGTGGTTGATAAAGGTATTACTGGTACCTGAAGGGCTAGTACTGGTCATTTACGAGTTAATTCTGTCTTCGGTTAATACTGGTTGGTCGTGTGTGGTTAGTTCTGGTCACTTGGTTCTTGCTGGTTTCATTATGTTCATGCTGATTGTTGGTCTCGGTTTCTGCTGGTCGCTATAAGTTTCTGCTGGTAGGCTTTATGGTTCCTGCTGGTAGGCTTTATGGTTCCTTTTTTTTTTTTTTTTTTCCCCCCATTTTTCTTTGTTTTTTTTTTTTTTCCCCCCTCTTTTCCTCCTTTTTTTTTTTTTTTTTTTTTTTTTTTTCTCTCTTTTTTTTTTTTTCTTTTTTCCCCGTTTCCCTCACCTCTTTTTCTTTTATTTTTTTTTTTTCCTCTTTTTTTTTTTTTTTTTTTCTTGCGGTAGGCTTTATGGTTCCTGCTTGTTGTCTGGCTTATGGTTTCTTTGCTTGCCTTGTTTTGATTATTGTTTTGTTATTGCTGCTGGTTTATAGGTCCTCAGACGCCCTTGGATCTTGGACGATGTGATGCTTATGGCTTGGTTACTTCTTCTTGATTTGGTTTGGTGTTCATGAGTGGTTTATTACATAACATAATAATGTCGTGTAGTGGTCCGGGACCGCACACATTATTATTTCAACTAGCTATGGAGGAGTAGTGATCAGGGATCAACGATTGATTAAATCATAGTTAGATCGAATTTACGTTTGTGTCTGTAATAAATAACTCGTATTGATCTGGGATCCAAGCAGTCTTATTATGTTGTGATTCGATGAGACTTCGAATGGCACGGTTATGGGAGGTAGGTCAGGGACCAACGATGAACATAACTAGGTGTATAACATGGTCTTGTACAGCACTGTATCAGTTTCTATTTCAAGCCAATTAAAGTCCGAGATTCATGAGATGCGTTAGTATTTTTTTTTTTAAACCCTTTAAGGGAAGCTTATTTGTTCAAAAAAATTACTTAACCATCTACATGCATTACTTGAGGGAAGCGTTTACAAAGTTGTACAAGACCCCTATTCGATGTTACAAAAAGGGGGAAGAAGATTTATGGTGGGTCAGCTATTATTGTGTGACATGTTTTAGCATTGTTTCTTCTATGCGGTTGTTTTGTATTATCAAATAGGGAAGATTGTTGGGAATTACAGATTTGAAGATTACAAAACATATATGCCAAAATGAAGATAGAAGAAATAATAAGGACCAAATATGTAATAGATAGATAGCTTTCATAGTAATCTCAGGGCTTGTAACCTCCCTTCTATTATATAAAGGGGAGGCGTCTTGTTACACCAATCCATTGATAGAGACTTCTCCAATGAGAGTCTGGAAATAACGCATAGCGCATTGTGTAAGTGTAGTAGTAGTAGTTAGTTTCTTTATGTTCAATAAAGAAAACCTTATTACTAATGTTGATTGTGTGCTTATGTTCTTATTCCGCTGTGCTTAATCAATCAATGTTATTCATACCCTAGTTGAGTCCAGATCTTGGATCCTCATAAATGTCTTTAAGATCATTGCCTATGGGTTTTGTTTAACTAACCTCAATAGCTTCTTCTTCGACTAACTCATCATCTTCCAATGGTGATGTTTTAGGCGGGAGGAGTTTCATCGAAAGTTACATTCAACGACTCTTCAACTTTCATTGTTTGTTTGTTAAGTATTATGTAAGCTTTACTATTTTGCGAATATCCTAGGAAAACACCTTCGTACGACTTTGGGTCGAACTTGGTGAGGTAATCTTTTGTATTAAGAATAAAGCATTTACTTTCGAATACTCTAAAATAGTTAAGGTTTGGTTTCCTACCTCTTAACAACTCGTATGGAGTTTTTCCTAAAATACGTCTAATGGAAACTCTATTAATTATATAGGTTGACGTATCGACCGCATTACACCAAAAATTTTGAGGAATGGATTGTTCATTTAACATGGGTTTTAACTCATTTCTTGTAGAGTGTGATTTTTTATTTCTAATACCATTAAGATTGTGAGTACGAGGAGCGAACAAATTATGAGATAATCCCCATTTAAGTCACAATAGTTTGAATTGTACTTCATTATCAATTCCTAACCATGATTCGTTCTTATTGATAACAATGGAAAATCCTTATTTATTTTTGGATCATTTTGCTAATTTTTGAAATTTTTCAAAGGCTTCAGTTTTATTGCTAAAAAATCTAGTCCATGTGAATCGAGAATAGTCATCTACGATTACTAAGGTATAACGATTTCCTCCATAGCTTCGTATGGCGGAAGGGCCAAACAAATCCATGTGAAGTAGTTCTAGCTTACAGTTATTGAAACTATATTTTTAGCCTTGTGACTTGCATGAGCTTGCTTTCCAATTTTGCAAGCATCACAAAAATGTCGGTCGTATTTAAGTTTGGGTAGATTTCTAACTAATTCTTTAGATGCTAATGATTGAATTAGTTGCATATTAGCGTGACCTAATCTCCTATGCCATAGTGTGGAGTTTTCGTCTAATGTTGCAAGGCATATTTTGTCTTCCGGTTTATTTCCTAGTTTCATTACATATATTCCCCTTTCCTAATTCCTTTACTATAAACCTTTTGTCTTTGATTATTTCGCTATCGTGTTCTGTAAAATATTATTTGCATTAATTATCATCTTATTTGACCTTACACTAAGCAAGTTATATGTTAAGTTATCTACGTGCCTCAAACATTTTCAATTATTAGGGAGTCTCGAGAAATTGTACTTTGCCAATGATTTTTACCGCGCCAAAGTTTGCTCCTAATAAAATTACGTTTACCTCCGTTGTTCGGCTTTGTATGAAGAAAACAATTTTAATTCCGGTCATGTGTTTTGAGCATCCACTATCTTTAATCCACTCATCGGGTTCCAAGTTTATTCCTAAGCATATTTCATCGGGCGCTTGAGCTACAAGACAAGTTTCATCTTTAGTCTTTTCCACTTCATCTTCTCCATTGTCGCTCCATGCTCCTCCAATAAATGCTCTTTGATCGTTGTTCTTTGGCGGCTTTGAACATTCTCCAATGAGGTGATTTGGATCACCCATATATAATGCATTTTCTTTCACTTTTACACATAACCATATTTTCTACTTCTTTGGAATGTTTTTCTATTGCCTCGTGGTTGTCTTACAAATCTTCCTTGTTTCTTGAATTCCTTTACGGCCATAGCATACTATTCGTCTTCACTATCGGAGCTTGAGCTATCTTCATCACTTACTTCCTTTTCACTTTATGCAAGAGAATCTACTTGTTCTTTTTGCTTTGATTGTTTCAAAATCTTTCTTATTACTTCTCAAACTTTCAAGTTTCTAATTAGTTCGTCAAGAGGTAAGGTTGTTAGATTCTTTGATTCTTCAATCGCCGTGACTTTCGCGCGCCATTTTGGATGTAATGCCCTAAGAAATTTCCTAACACAATTCTTGCTAGAAAAACCTTCATCAAGTGCTTTTAGACTAGTAATAATAGTGTTAAATTTAGCAAATGCATTATCTATTGACTCCTCTTCCGGAATCATAAATTGTTCATATTGTTGAACAAGAAGATCTATTTTGTTAGCTTTGACTTGATTATTACCTTGATGAGTGATTAATAAAGTATCCCAAATTTCTTTTGCGGTTTGACACATAAAAATTCTTTCGTATTCTTTACGTGGCAAAGCATTATAAATTACCATTTTAGCTTCATTATTTTTTGCAAGTTTCTTTTTAAGATCATCGTTTTGTTTATGAAAAGGTACAACTTCATCCTTTTTAGTTTCGGGATTATTTTGAATAGGAGGAAAATCACCATCGGTAATAACATACCAAGTTCTAGATCTTTTGAGACTTCACATAAGTTTCGAATCTATTTTTCTAATAAATAAATCCATCACTTTCAAATAGTGGTGGTCTTTGCATAGATTGCCCTTCTAAATATTTTTCCGATTCCATAGATCGATTCAAGTTTTAAAATACAATTTATTTTAAAAATCTTGTTTGACGTGGCTCTTGATACCAATTGTGGAAAACTAGAAGGGGGGTTGAATAGTTTACCGCTTTTTAATTTAAGGTTTTAAAGTGTTTGTAAAAATTCTAGATTCGACTTTATGTGAATTCAACACTTGCACAATATAAACAATATACTTATCTAAACAATTAATAGGATAGTATGAGAAAATAATGTAAGACAAGAGATAAGAGTAAGAACAATCAAACCACAACGCGAGGATTTATAGTGGTTCGGCAACGAAGCACCTCTTCGCCCTACTCCACTCCTCGAGCACCTAACTCGAGAGTTTTCTTCACTATGTCAACAAGCTCCCTTATGGCGGAGAAAACCTTACACAACTTTCGCTTATCTTGATTTCCGACACTAAGCTAGATGTCGAGTTCTAATCTTAGCTAGAACCAATCTACCACAACTTCACAACTTCACTACACAACTTTACTTCACGACTTGATCACTACTACACAACTTCTTCACACCTTAATTTTCTTCACACCACTACTTCACCAAGCCACTACTATAATCACACCTAACTAACACTACTAGGAAAGATCACCAAGATCTAACTATACTTACAACAATCACCAAGATCTAACAACTACACAACTTTACAAGATTTACAAATGATTTACAAGTTATGATATGGATGCAATAAATTGCAACAACACACAAAGGTGTAATACTTCTTCACTTGATGATGGAAGTATTCTTCTCTTGCACTTGAGGAATTAAGCTTGGATCACTTGGAAACAAAGCTTTATGATTAAATGATCAAAGGATTTTAATGAGATGTGTGGGCTGTTTTTGATCAGAAAGAATGAGTGCAAAAGGTGAGAAAATAGTGGGGAATAATCCAGTATTTATAGGACATTCTGGAGGAGCGTCTACCTATGGGCGGTCCCCTTAAATAGGTGGGCGGTCCCCTTAAAGATAAGGGGGCCGCCCGTGTATTTAAGGGGGCCGTCCTAGACCAAAGCCTCCCCAATTTGTCTTTTGTGTAAGGGGAATTTTCTGGAACTGAAGAAACATGTAATCTAATAATCTACCAAGAACAAGAGAAAGAGATGTGGGTTATTGATGATGGAATGGATGAATTTGGTATTATGTGTGTTGAAATTGGAAATGAAAACAACCAACCCCTCTCCAAGCTAGGACGAGGTCTTTATTATTACATGATGGCGGCCTATGGGCTTATGATGGCTCCCATGGGCTTGGCGGACCTAGATTACTAATCTAATCATTACATAAACTACGAGCTAAGACTATTACAACTTGGAAGTGACCGACACTTTTTGTGTTTCCAACAGTCTCCCCCTAAGGGAGGTCACTCCATTTTACAAAACTTTAAGCCTAGCATACAATGCTTTGTCTTTAGTCTTTAGCTCGTCCTTTTACATTCTCCAGTGGTATGTTGTAGTGATCATTGATTTATGGATTTGAGCTTGTTCATTGGAACTTGTATTGACATTGTGAATCTTGAGCATCTGGTCATCAACCAAGCTAATCTCTTCCCCATCTTAATGAACTTTGCCATCTTGTAAAACTTGTGGACTTTGGACGTCATGCTCAATACCTTTCTGATTGTTGACTGGAAAGCTTTAATGTTGCATCTTTCTTGAAATTCTTTAACTTTAACACTTCGTCACTTCGAGAAAGACGTTCGGTATCAGAGTGACGGAAACTTCTTTGAAATTCTTTGACTTTAATACTTCGTCACTTCAAGAAAGACGTACGGTATCAGAGTAGCGGAAGTCTTGAAACATGTACTTGAGCTTTCATGATGTCTTTATGTTTTGTCGGTCGGGTATGAGCATGTGGCTATAGATCTTGTGAGTCAGCTGGAATCAGGTACTCCACCCTCCAATCTTTTAAGTATCTGCATTAAAAACAGTTAGCAAAAACGGTGGGGAGATAATGGCTTTGTCATTCACCCAGGTTTGGTTGGAGTAACCTTCGAATCTGTGAGGATCGACCTGTGATCAGATAGATTCAATTTAAGAAGAATCTTCTTGACAGGATTTCCAGCTGTAGTATTGAATCTTTCTAACACATATGTATTAGATTCATCGTACTCAGCATGTTCTCATTATCGGAACGTCTCAAAGCAGACAGCACGATAAGAGTGAACCAGTGAGTTACTATCTCACCGATTGAAATAAAAAATTGATTTGAAAATCAATCGACGTGTCACTTGCTAAAGTGGTTTTGTGGAACATCCGAAGAGTTTTAAGCAATTCAAATTCTTTAATGTTGATCCATAACTGGAACAAGTTTGATTCATAATATCGCACCATTGTTGCTTTACAGTTGTCAAATCTTGATTCAAAAGGAATCGCACAAGTCACCTACCATGAGCTTGTTTGATGTTGGCTCAAGCAGGATTTCCATCTTCATTGTGAATACTTAAGTATCACTCAGATGTTCTGGCAAAATCACAAGGATCTTGCGTAGGACTCTAATGATATTACTTGATATTCACATTGTGTGAGATAACAAGCTAAATTATGACAAGTGTCTAATGAGGATTAATGGATGATCATCTTTTGGCTTAGACTTAATAGCTGCACTTTTATTTTTAGTGATCGGAGGCTGGAGCTGAGTGCCACCTTTTCAATACCAACTAACTCGGAGTGAGAAAGTCAATAGAAATGTGTGAATCTCTGTGAGTTTTGAAACAAAGTCTTTTCGACTTTGAGTGGCTGGGGAGGGTTTGTGCATAGCGTCACTGGGTCCATGACTATTTTCAATGTCAGACAACATCTTAGTGTTTCTGACAATAGATGTATTGACCCGGTTTCTGCCTAAGTGTATAGAGGTCTTCTTTCTTTACACCCTTTATCCTTACATTTCTTTTTTCATTCTCACCATTCATGTTACGTGGACTTCATAACTAACACTTGTTGGGTTTGTTCCGTGTTAGCTCCATCTCGTCGGCATTCTTCCCGAGTCCTCACTTTTCACCTTTTTAATTCATACTAAGGACTTCTACACTAACTAGTGGATATCCCTGGGTAGATCCCTCTGGTTCTGGCTGGATCATGGGATTTGAATACCTATACCTAACCACCTTATAACTCCATAAAATTAAGTACATGGTCGGTCTTTTAGGGTATTCCATCACCATTACAAACCAAAATCATTGAAAAATTCATTCAAAAGTGTTGATTATTAAATATCAAAAAGGTTTACACTTTGATTGTTTTTTAATCATCACTAAAGCTCCTCTTATATGTGCATCGTAATCGTAGTACATGCTAAGTGTGGAGTGCATCGAGTCCATTTTAATTGATTACTTCTGTCAATATACATTAAGTCCAGGTTAATCACATTTTCTCCCCTTATCCAAAATGTTAATCCCTTGATATTTTGGATATCAATTGATTAACCGTTCGGGGACAAAATGATGTATTCTAGCAGAATGGAACATATTATTGCTCCCCCTCAACTTTTGAGGGTTTATAAGATAGTGTTGAGTACAATAATTTGAAATTTTTTGAATTTACTAAGAAATTCTTGAAAATTTTGTACTCGAGCACTCCTTAATATCACCATAAAGTCTACACTACATACAATCACATGATTATTATGTACGAGGTTTGACCTGATTGATGAGAACATCATATGATAGAATCATATGGTTCTTTTGTCGCAGCCGTAGGTCTCCTTCGTACAATTTTCCACCAACGAACTTTTCCAAGCTCCTCATTAACCTTCTTTCTTTCAAGAAGTTGTTAATCTGATCTTTCTCTGTCCAAGCACTCTTCGGCATTGCTTCAACTTTCTTTCCAAGTTACGAAAGTCTTTGCTTCAAACTTCAAGTATGAAACAGATTCAGATACATATGTAACTTGAGCTTGTGTGGTTGGTGATGTCGGTGTTGAAGTTGTCTTAGCTTCCCCCTAAACCAGCAATCCTTTCTTGAGTAGATTCAGAACTTTCTTGCAAGCCGCATCAAGCAGTCTTGATGTATAAAACCCAGATATCCGAAGTACACAAATAACTCAAAACCGCAACACCAAAGTCAATTAAGTCCTGGATGTCCGTATTTCTCCTTACATGATAGTGATGATATAAATTGTAACACCAAAGTCAACTAAGTCCCGGATGTCACAATTATTCCCTCTAAGTAGTTGAAATGATAACACCTAAGTCAACTAAGTCCCAAATGTAGACATTTCTTCCTGCAGGATACTGACTATTTAAAGGAATCATCATACCTATGTGTACCTCTTTTAACTAATCTTCTCATGCTTAGAATAAATCTTCTTACAACACTTCCCCCTAGTATCTTAAATGATGCATACTTGAAATCACAAGATATCTCTACCCCCATGTAGTTGAAATAGTGCACCCGAAAATAACAAGTTAAACACTGATTTTCTCTGCGGTTATGACATTTGTCTTCCCGGAATGACCTAAAATAAGAATAGGGTATAAATTCTATCATGTGTACTCATTATCTCTCTTGTATATCTATTCCTTCCCCTTTGCTGGTTTCGATACCTCGGAATCAGCAAAACCTAGTACGCACGTATACTAGAGATCGTGTTTGAAGAATTGATAAGCTTAAATCTATTCCGTGAGAAGCAACAAAGTCTTAAATTGCAAATAAGTCCATAAAGTTTGAAACATATGACATATAAACCCTTGTAGTTAATATAAATGAACTCTCCTTTAAAATGTTATCCGTTATTATAAAAAAACTTTATATGTTTATTCAGTGACTTATTTTGAAAGACCGTTTTAAAAGATTATTTGATGACGATTTCTCCCCCTCAAATAATGACCCGTTTTCTATTTAAATAGTTGTTGTCATTGTTTGAGTGGTCGAATTGTCTTTGAAAAATCTTTTTGTAATTACTGAAAACACTGA
>BQNB010045505.1:0-28491 GCA_026074375.1 Tanacetum coccineum
AAAATCTTTGTATTTTGATCAAGTGAACAAGTTAAGCTTCGGGCTTATGTAACAATTACTTTGTTAAATCCAATGTATCGTTTTCAAACGACTTTTTGGTCGTTCTATATATATCTTGTGTTATTGATCTATGAAGTAACACGCCCTGGACCCATATTCCGCTGTGACCCAATTTGGGGGTGTTACATGAGCTCCCTCTTGAGTGCATTGAGCATATGGAAGATAAGATAAAAGGTCTTGGTAATGGTCGAGTAATCATACAACGAGATTTTGACAAACTAGAAACCAAACTTCAAGAAGCCCGTACCCAGATTTCTAGATTTCAAAGAGAGCAAATAAGACATGACGACGAGATTGTTCTTGCTCGCGTCAGGATTTCTACTCTAGAGATGATCATCAAGGATATCCAGGTTTGCCACCGATCAGATATGAAGAATCTTCTAGACATGATCCATGAACTCAAGAACCACAAGGGAGGACCACCAGACTACTAGACTAGATCCTTATCATTTACAGCTTTTGTTTAGAATCTAACCATGGGATTGTGGCATAAATAACGACACTTGTCAAATTTTGATTATGTAAAATATGTAGACAAGTTATTTATGACATAATGAAGTTCTGATTCCATTATACCTCGCTGTTTTGTGATACCGATTTATGTATGTCGTGGTTGTCTATCCTATATTCTGTAGTGTGATGTATCATATCTTTATGTATCTAGGTTACTTTGGCTCTCTTACCACCTGGTTTTCTCAAACCTTTATACCCAGATATCATGGATATAATAAATGATCAAGATATTGAGCATACGATTTCACCTACACTACCACTAGACTAGCCTTTGATAAGTTATCTAAGTGGTCGCGGTATGAAACCAATGGAAAGTAAACCAGTTCCCGAGGAACCTAATGAGTCAGATGATTGTTAGAATGCCCATCTATGGAAGTCTTAGATTCCAAAATTTTCTGTTATATCCTGCAATATAATGTCAAAGAATGTGTATTTCTTTGTTAAAACTTGTACCAAATAAAAATATATGTCAAATGATTTCAATATCACTATGTATAAATTTTTTAATTATTATACAATGACTTGTGATATGACTATATCATTGTATGGATTCTTATTTTGTGTTGTCTTGTAAATGTTGATAGAATGGCTCCTAAGAGGACATCAACATCTACAGCACCAGCCATGACTCAGACCGCCATCAAGAAACTAGTTGCTGATAGTGTTGCCGCAGCTCTGGAAGCACAAGCTGCTAACATGGTAAATACTGACAATACCACTAGGAACACCCGATAAAGAGAAAATCCTATAGCAAGAAAATGTAGCTACAAAGAGTTTATGAGCTGCCAACCTTTCAATTTCAAAGGTATGGAAGGGGTTGTTGGTCTCATCCGCTGGTTTGAATGAACTGAATCGGTATTTCTTCGTAGCAACTGTACTGAGGACTGCAAAGTAAAATTTGATACTGGTACTCTAACTGAAGAAGCTTTGTCCTGGTGGAATTCATCCGCCTAGCCTATTGGAATATAGGAAGCTTACAAGATTCCCTAGTCTGAATTCAAAAAGCTCTTAATAAAGAAGTATTGTCCCCGAACTGAGGTTAAGAAAATGGAAGATGAATTTTACAATCTGGCTGTAAAAGGAAATGATCTTAAGACTTACGTTAGAAGATTCCAGGATTTGGCAGTTTTATGTCCAACTATGGTGCCAAATTTTGAGAAACTCATGGAAGTATTCATCGGGGGATTACTCAGAAGTATTGAAGGAAATGTTACCGCTTCAAAGCCTTAAACTTTGGAAGAAGCCATTAGCATAACCCAGAGGTTAATGGATCAAGTAACAAAGCACAATTCTGTGCAAGGAACCAATAATCACAAACGAAAGTTTAATGATAGAAGAACCTTCACCAACAAAAACTACCAAAACAAACGTAACAACAACAATAACAACCGCAACAATGATCACCACCAATAACAAAATAGAAGGCAAGAAACCGTCAGGGCTTATGCTACCACCCCAATTGAGAACCATAGGTATGTTGGAAACCTTCCTTTATGTAAGAAATGCAATATGCATCACACAGGACCTTGCAATGTCAAGTGTCAGACTTGCAACAAGGTAGGTCACCAGACCAGGAACTGCAAGAACAAGGGGCTAGCCACTGGAAGCAACCTGCAGCCAGTGTTAGTAACTTGTCATGCCTGTGGAGAGAAAAGGCATTACAGAAATGAGTGCCCAAAGGCAAACAGCAGTGCCCATGGAAGAGCACACTCGCTGAGGGATAAGAACGCTCACCAAGATCCGAACGTAGTCACGGGTACGTTCCTTCTAAACCAACATTTATCTAGAGTATTATTTGATTCAGGAGCCGATAAGAGTTTTGTATCCATATCTCTTGCTTCTATGCTTAATATCCCACCAATTACACTAAATACTACCTATGACATTGAAATGGCCAATGGAAACCTAGTAGGCATTAATACCATTATCCAGGGTTGCACTCTGATTTTGAAAAACTAACCTTTCAAAATTGATCTCATGCCGATTAAACTCGGTAGTTTTGACGTCGTCATTGGTATGGATTGGTTATCTAAGTATCATGCTAGAATTATCTGTGACGAGCAAGTCGTCCACATTCCCATCGACGGTGAAACTTTGATCATCCGAGGTGATCGAAGTAAAACCCGACTAAGCTTCATATCTTGTATTAAAACCAAAAAATATATATCTAGGCGATGTTAAATTTTTTATGTAGCCCAAGTCATAGGCAGTAGAAGATTAGAACAGACGAAAATGACTAGAAGATACACGGTAGTTAGAGAATTTCAAGAAGTTTTCTAAAACCTACCTGCCTTCTCCGTTCGCCAAGAATTTCAAATCGATTTAATGCCAGGAGCGGCACCAGTAGCCTGAGCACCTTACAGATTAGCTCCTTCAGAAATGCAGGAACTATTTGACCAACTATCCGACCGAGTACTTCACCTTGAGGAGCTCCTGTCTTATTTTTTAAAAAGAAAAACGGATCTTTCATAATGTGTATCGATTACCGAGAGCTGAATAAACTCACCGTAAAGAATCGTTACCCATTAACCAGGATCGATGATTTATTCGACCAACTTCAAGGTTCGAGTGTTTACTCAAAAATTGACTTAAGATCATGCTATCACCAACTGAGAGTCCGGGATGAAGATATTCTCAAGACTACTTTTAGAACACGATACAGACACTTTGAATTCCAAGTAATGCCGTTTGGTTTAACAAATGCGCCAGCTGTGTTCATGGACCTCATAAACCGTGTATACAAACCATACTTGGATAAATTTGTGATAGTGTTCATTGATGATATACTCATCTACTCCCGTAACAAAGAAGAACACGAAGGTCACCAGAGAATAATCCTGGAATTACTCAAAAAGGAGAAATTATATGCCAAGTTCTCCAAATGTGATTTCTGGATCAGTATCGTGCAATTTCTCGGGCACGTGATTGATAGTCAAGGAATTCACGTTGACCCCGCCAAGATTGAAGCAGTTAAGAATTGGGCATCTCCTACCACACCCACAGAAATACGCCAATTCTTAGGACTTGCCGGCTACTATCAGAGATTTATCAAAGATTTTTCGAAGATTGCAAAGTCTTTGACTGAATTAACCCAGAAAAACAAGAAGTATATCTGGGGAGAAGACCAAGAGTCATCCTTCCAACTACAAAAACAGAAGCTATGTGAAGCTCCAATCTTAGCATTACCAGAAGGAAACGATGACTTTGTCGTTTACTGTGATGCATCACATCAAGGTCTGGGAGCGATGTTAATGCAAAGAGAAAAAGTTATTGCATATGCATCCTGACAACTCAAGCCTCATGAAGAGAACTATACCACACACAACCTTAAATTAGGAGCTGTTGTGTTTGCTCTTAAAATTTGGCGACACTATCTTTATGGCACAAAGTGTACTGTGTTCACTGATCATAAAAGTCTTCAGCATATCCTTGATCAGAAAGAGTTGAACATGAGACAACGTCGTTGGTTAGAATTGCTCGCATATTATGATTGTGAGATTCGTTACCATCCTGGAAAGGCAAATGTTGTAGCAGATGCCTTAAGCCGGAAGGAACGAATCAAACCACTCCGAGTTAGGGCATTAGTCATGACCCTTCACCCAAAATTACCATCACAAATCCTCGAAGCCCAAACTAAGGAGATCAAAGAAGAGAACATCAAAGCTGAGAACCTACAAGGAATGGACAAAGCATTTGAAGTACGTCCTGATGGAACTCGTTGTATCAAGAACCAAAGCTGGTTACCACTCTTTGGTAATTTGAGGGACTTGATCATGCATGAATCCCATAAATCGAAGTATTCCCTTCACCCAGGTTCTGACAAGATGTATCAGGATCTAAAGAAACTCTATTGGTGTCCTAACATAAAGGCAATCATCGCTGAATATGTCAGCAAGTGTTTGACATGCTCTAGAGTTAAAGCAGAATGTCAGAAGCCATCCAGCTAACTGATACAACCAGAGATTCCTACATGGAAATGGGAAAGAATAATGATGGACTTCGTTACAAAACTACCCAAAACATCAAGTGGACATGACACAATTTGGGTCATTGAAGATCGCCTTACAAAATCAGCACATTTCATCCCCACTAAAGCGACAGATAGTATGGAAACCCTTACAAGGTTGTATATAAAGGAGATAGTCTCACGGCATGGAGTGTCGATATCTATCATCTCGGATCGTGACAGTCATTTCACATTCAGATTCTGGCAGTCAATGCAGAGTGCTTTGGGTACTCAATTAGACATGAGTACAGCATATCATCCCCAGACAGATGGACAAAGTGAAAGAACCATCCAAACACTCAAAGACATGCTTCGAGCCTGTGTTATAGATTTAATAGTATGATTTATGGTGTTGGGCCGGGTCTTAACCTACTGTAAGCCCACACCATAGCCCATTTCATAGGCATTTTGTAAGACATATTTAAACCCTCTCCACACATGGAGAGGGTGTTGGTTGAATCATTTTGACACACACTCTTTAGTGTGTTTTTCTCTAGTTCTCTCCCAACCATCTCTCTCTCTAACTTTCTCTCTCTAGTTCATAAGTGTGTGAAATTATAGGAACCTACAATTGGTACCAGAGCCATGGGGTAGGTCGTGTGGTTTTGTTGTTGTGCTTGGTTAAGCTTATTTTCTACTCGGCTCATTTTTTTTAATTAGTCAAAGCTTAATTTTTGTTGTTGTTTGTTTAACGAAACAAAAACAAATCTCAATACCTCTACTTTAATTAATTGTTTCCAAATGGACCACTATGGCTCATATTTATTTTGATGAACAAGTAGTGGGTTTGTGATTTCAAACACATTCGTGGGCTTGTACACAGTAAGTTGAATTCAATAATTTGTTTTTGTTTGAAACAAATAATGGTGCGTTTTAGTTTTGAGTATAAACAAATGAGACACATCGTTCTTCTCTTGAAACACATCGTTCGCCCTTGTTGTATTTTATTTTTGAGTTTGTAGTGTAAAAGTAACAAAGGTGCGTTGCTTATTTTCATTTTAAAACAACTTCCCTTTGACTTAGTCGACAGTTTATATAGGTCTATTTTGATGTCGGCTTATTTTCGATAAGCTTGTTTTAGTGTGAAGCTTAAGACTCTTTAGTGACAAAACTTGTCAAGCTTGTGTTTTGATCGTGTACTTTCTCCTACTCGCGTATAAGTTCAAGGATTTTGTGGCAAAAAGGGTGAATTCGAGCTAGTTTGAAGATTACTTCTTCATTGCGTTTTGGTTTTTTTGTTGCGTTTTATGGTGGAGATAAAGGAGTACAACTCGAAAGCGACCTTGAAAAGGACATAAGTACACCTGCGTGTTGTCTTTATTCGTTGCGTTTTGCTCAAGAAGGTTGCGGTTTGGCTAAATATTTGTTGCGTTTTGCCTCACTTTGCGTTTTGCAACTTGCGTTTTGCAAGTGATTGAAGACCATGAGTGGCTTAACAACAAAAATGTTACGCTTAGCCATAATTTCCAAATAATTTTTTGGCCTTCTTGTTCGAGTAAGCTTTGCGGTGTGTGTCATTTTCTAAATCATAACTATACTCGAGTCCGCAATATATGCACGTGTAACATATTGATGGTAGGTTAAACGTTTAAGATTCGTGTTGTTTCGGTTTTTCAGGTTCGTGTTTCTGTTATCTACGGGACTTACAACTTATACCATCGTGATCGTGGCATCGTTTCGATCTACGTGGTATATTTATTTTACACCTGTGATAACCGTACCGACCCGCGAGCTCATATTTGCAAACGTTTACACTTCATGAAATGCCAACGAAGAAGACAACTGATATAACGTGCATGATTTCTTTTCCAATTTAAATAATATATGTTTAAATTTTCAAAATTTCTCTTTCACCCTTAGAGTTTTCTTTAAGTACATGTTTTAGCCCTAGTTAATAGATACATTTACTATTAAAACCCATATTTTTTTTAATTCTTTCACTTTTGACCTTTCATTTTCTAAATTTTTCCATATTACACATTTAGTTTTAAAACTTTTAATTTTAATTTTCTTTCATTGTTAAAATGTTTTTTTACCTTTAGCCTTTTTTAATTTTTAAATTTTTTATTCAAAACCTTAGTTTTTAACCATTAGGTCATGAGTCAACAAAGTATTACAAAAAAAAGACACCGCCTAGGTTTTATTTTTTGTGATTTAATAACCATTGAGCCACGATAAAGTTAAATAGTTTTGATCACCGTTAGTCATTTTAAATCATCAATCGTTAACAAAAGTTCAAGTTCTTCAACAACAACAAAGATTTTACTAACAACAAATCACAACAATTCATCATTCTTTCACGGTTTCTTCTTGATTTAGTAAAATCCCGTAAAAGATTATTCTTTTCTCGGTTTAAGTCATAGAATTGTAAAATCCCGTGAACTCAAATTCAAATTATCCACAACAACAATCACTTTACCTACTTAAGATCCTTCATTATTTCACACATCGTATTTCAATGGAATCTTTGAATTCAAATTTAACAAGAAGAGAGTTGTATCAATGCAACAAATGCAACCAAAAAAAACAGCCCCCCAAAGGAAAGTTGCATGATATCTTTCGACTACGTCAATCACATCTACCGGTTCTTTCATACAATGATTTAAAAATCAATGGATGTATCGAACGGGCATTTGCGACACTCTTTGAACAAGATGTTCAGACTTTCACAGGCATAATGTTACTAAACTTGGATCAACTAGAAAAGCAACTTGACAAAGATGAATTTCAAGGAGATAGATCTATGGCTGCCTTTTGCGTGATCAACAAACAATTTCAGATGTTCATCGACTCGCAATTCACTTGGGATTTATGACGTCCTAATGAACATAAAAGTATTTTGCTTAATACACTGGAATCGAAGTTAAACAGTTTAGAGAAACACTAACTCCTATCACATGGGGTAATGTAATAAGTCTTCTTGCTGACAGAACACGTCATAAAAGACCAGTATGATAGAAGGAAGAATGAAGACAGATGCAGTCAATGAGAGAGTAAGGTTTGTTTCGAGTAAAAGCATATTGGATGCTAGTTTTATTGTTAACAGAATTCGGTGGGACAAAGTCAATGAAGCATATACAAGCAGCAGTTTCAAGGACTTATATCACACATGCCAGGATGCAATTCAGACCAGTAAATGACCAAGTGCCATTTGCTGAGGTACAATTGACTGCTCAACATAATGTCCTTGCTAATGAACAACAACATACTGAGCAATCTGAACCCAATATGACACATATCTGTTGGAAAAGGTTGATAGCAATACCATTCCCTGATTCAACAAATATGTGTCATAGGGGAGGAGAGATTGACCAGGATGGCTTGAAGAAAAAACAAATTATCAAGCAAAAAGTCCCTTTGCTTAAGAGCTGAGTTTCTCAAAACGAATGATAATGGTTTAAAAAGAAGTTTTTAAAGAACTTTCAAACAATTTTTACAACTTGAAAAACATTTTGTATTTCACTGAAATTTCAATGCAACAAAAGGAAGGAAAGTTTTACAAAGTAACAAACCATGTTACAAACCAGGATGCTCCCTGATTTTTTGTGAATATTTTTAGATAAATGATTCTTGAAAGCTCAACATACAGGCCAAAACCCTACACTAATTTGCAACTTAAAAAATCAAATTAAAAAGTGGGAATGAAGCCAGTAATGAAAGCCAATTTAAACATGAATTGGATGTTTTAAGGAAACAATAAACATTGACAAATAAGTAATGTGGCTAAATTACTTGCAGAGAATGATAAGTTAAATAATGAAAATGAGCCACTGAAACAGACTTAAACAAAGAACTTTATGATTCTATCAAAAAAGACAACGAATTTTAGACTAAAGATCATAAATGACTCACTGATTGCTCAAGTAAATAGTAAGACTGATGAAAAAGCCTGAATTAAAAGCTCAAGCTTTCAGGAAAAGGTTTTTGCGAAAGTCGTAGCATTGGAATAAACGAATTAAGAAAGTTAAAGGAAATAGCTGGATACTAAGTTTGCAAAACCTTCAATCTGGGAAACTCGGTTTACAACCAACCCAGAACCCTATCAGTTGTCGACAACCGAATGAATTTAAATCTGAACGGACCTAACTTTTTTCAGAACCACTGTTTGCCTCCCAAGTTGATGCGAATAACGTTATATCAAAACCAGTCACGCTCCTCATTACTTGCCTAAAGTTTCGAGAATATGCTGCTTGCTAACCTCATACGTGATGGCACCTGGCTCATTTATGAATAGTCAAGAAGAACCATATGGTTCAAATGATATGGCTCTAATCAATATCTAAGGGAACTAGGAAAAAAGACACAAGAAAAAAATAGGAATTCAAAACATAATTGGTGATGCATACTACTAGTCTACACAACACTACTAATGGTAAGCAAACCAAATCCTATGAGTAACAATCAAAGTATCTAGGAGGAGTTTGCCTGTAGCTAAGAGTAGTTGTGGAATGTCAAATTTTTGGGTGTGTCCGCAAGTGAGATACTCCTAGAATTCCTAAGTCTTTTTCTGACTCCAACACTTTGTTTCACAACGTGGTCATAAATGTTCTTTAATGCAATCATGATAATTGTATAACAAAATTTCTAAAAGAGGTGAATTCTCGTGCTAAGGTTCAATCCCCTAAGACTAGAAACAACAACAAACCCGTAGAACCAAAGTGTCATACTCAGAAACCTAGTAGGCAGATTGCTATAGGACAAAGGTTTTCTCCCAAGAAGTCTTTCTCCGCTGTGCATGAGAACCCAAACACTCCTAGATCTTGTCTTAGGTGGAAACCCGACGGTAGAAATATTCAAGATTGTTGGTCTTAGGTGGAAACCTACTCGAAAGATGTTCACCGATAACACAACCAAAGTTGACAGTGAACCTTCAAATGGTTCAAATGATGTAATCACTAACTCATATGAATGCGATCAAACTCTTAATGTCAGTGCATGTACTATTAACTTAAGTGACAGGATACATCCCCCCCACCCCCTTGTAATCTTATACAGGAAAGACCTCAAATTTTGGTTGCCGAAAAGACTGATATACCATAAATTAGTGATTCAAGAGATTCAAATCTGATGCACATAGATGATGACGTCTGTTCACATCAGTTCAGGCCTCGCTCTTCAACGACAAATGGCGTCTGTTGACAACACTTCAGGCCCCGTTCCTGTAAAAGAAAATAAAAGTTACGCTTCAGTTCTGCTTTATCTGTCAGAAGAGAGAGAAATCACCGTTTTGACCATTCTTATCAACATGACTCATGCTTGTTCCATGCTCGTTCTGTTATCAAGTGGGTCAACTGTACCTTGCCTGGTAATCATTATTCACTTGTTCAATTAAAATGGTAAACCTCATATGCAAATTTTTAAAGGGAGAAGTGTGAATTAACTACATGTTGTTTAATTGTTTTAAAATGGTCATACGGCTTCCTGAACACCTTCAGGTCCAGTACTCGGGCTCAACTTAAGACCCTGGACCTATCAGTTCAGGGCATGCGTTACCACAACCTCCTCTCCAACACCAATGTTCCACAGCAAAGAATGACAGGGATACATTATTCTGCCCAATGTTTGATAAGTACTTTAATCCTTCACCAGTTTTGGCTCAACCTGTTCTTTAAGGTTGCTGTTCCAAGACAACAAACCTTCTACAAGTTACTCACAAACCATTAAAGAAGCATACTCTCTTGTTATTCCTACTATGTTTGAAGAAGAATGAATCATGGAATTGTTTTGCACACATGGATAATGGATCCTGATAATTTGTCTTCCAATACCAGAGACCTAGTTCTGACAGATCCTCCTTCCGAATGTTAACCCAACCTACGTGCATTCATAAATCAACCACAAGAGCACATACACAAAATGACCAAGGATCATCCGCATCATTGACAAGATTTATTGGTGTTCCTTCCATACCTTTATCCACAAGACTCCTACTATAAAACCAAAGCCCTGTATCTGCTACTGATGATCTCACCTCTCCTTACAAGTGAACATAAAAGTTATAAAGATGCATGAACCAAATCCCTGTTAATTGGATGCCACGGGGGGGTGAAAGCTCCATGAGTTGAACATTTAAGATTTTGGAAAGCTAGTACCTTCGTCCAGATCAAGTGATGATTTTTAACGTATTTTCTTAAAGTGTATTTTATAAGGTGAAATTAGATGAACTAGGAGGGTTCTGAAAAACAAGGCAATACAAATAGCAAAAGGAAAATGGAGTGAGTTGAGCTTTACTTCGTCAGTACAGAATTTCAGCTTGCAGATATCTTCTCCAAACCTTAGGACAAGAAAAACTTGAATTTCTCATGAAAAAGGTTGGAATGCAAAGCATGTCTCCGGAAACGATGAAAAAGCTGGCGGACGCAACTGAAGAGTTATGGTTGTATCTTCTTCATGTATCATAATAAAATATATAAAACCAGAAAAACACAAAAAGATTTTCATTTTTTTATAAAACTTTTCAAAAAACAAAATACAAAAATATAAAATCAAAAAATACCAAAAATATGTTTTTCATGACATGTCTTCTGGCATCGTCGATAAATATTTACACATTAGAAAACTCATTCAATAATGACACGTGCTGTAAAATGAAAGTTCGAAACAAAGTTTTCAAAATTTTTTTAAACAAATTTCAAAAAAGCTTGCTTATTATTACTGAAATGCAACCCGTTTTCAAAATGAGGAAAGCTCTCGCCAAAAAGACGTTGTTGGGTTAGTTTTAGCCCTAAACAACGGTTATTAAGTTCTCTCGGTGCATGGATTAGTTCATACCGTGCATACCCTCGATCTAATGTACGCTTCAGTGCATTATTTTCTTGATCAAGAAGAGAAGTCTTATTTTATCCAATGATTTTCGTCTATGATTCTTTCTAAAAATTCATTTGTGTACACGTGGTTTAAAAAGGTTGTCCCCGTTTAAAAAACCAAATCAGTCATCTCAGTTTCTCATCATAAAATATTTTAAAAGAATTTTCTATCACTCAAACAATGTCTACAGCTCTTTAAATAGAAAACGGGACATTATTTGAGGGGGAGAAATGTGCTAATAATTCTTTCAAAATGATCTTTCAATCATGGAGTAAACACAAAGGTTTGACAGTAACGGATCCATGATTTAAAAAAGGAAGTTAATGTATTTTAACTCATTTAATCTTTAGATGTTTCATGTTTCATCCTTAAAGGTTTAGAATGCAACATAATGGTAAGTTATGAACTTACGCCTTTTTGACTTGCAACTAGAAGACCTAGTTTGCCATGGGTACAAGTTTTTTATAACCCAATGATTTGTCTCAAAACATATTGATTATAAATCATGTTCGGGTTAACCAATTTGAAAAAGGGGTTCTAAACAAATCAGAATCAGATTTTTGACATTACAAAGCAGAGTATCAAGAAATTTCGACCACATCAAACAAATACTATAGATCTTTAAATAAATAACGGGTCTTTGTTTAAGGGAGATAAGTGGTATTTCCCGAATATCTTCATCATGTCACTGTAATATATATGGAAAAAAGTTTAACTCACATGATAATAGATTTGAGGGGAGTTAATTTATTTTAACTCCATGGTCTTCAGTTGTCATAAGTTAATTAAGCTTAATATGCTGTAAATAGTAATTTCATGCTCAGTGACTTAGGCTTAAAACTTCAGACCACCCAGATTGCCAACACATCAAAGTTTTTAAAGTCTTAGTATTTTGTTGGAAATATTACTGTAGTGTTAGAAGCTTGAAGTGAATGATGATGTTTCATAATCATTTTTAAATATTTTTCCCAATCTGTCATCACTAAGCCATATTTTCAGAGGATTAGAATCTGTAACAAAAGAGGTCCACAAAGGGTTATTGATAAGTATGGTTATATCCTTTAGATAGTCAGTATCTTGCAAGAAGAAATGTGTATCATATTAGGAAACTTATTTACCTTAGGTGTTTAACATTTCGGCTATTTAAAGGTATAATTGTGTGAATATCCGGGTCTTAGTTACTTTGGTTGTTTTCAATTATATATCATCTCTATCATATAAGGAGAAATTCAGATATCCGAAGCTTAATTGACTTTGGTGATTCGGTTCGAACTAATTATTATTCAGATATTTAGGCTTTTAACACATCAAGTCCTTCTTAATAGCGGATGCAATTAGCCATAATCTACAAAAGAAATGATTGCTGATACAGGGGAAGCTGTTGAAGCTTCAAAAAGATGAATAAGCTTGCTGACCACAAAAGTTTCAACAACTTTCCAAATGGTTTCAAAGTGAAGGATCTGAACTACTCCAGAGGTTTCCCGATGACCAAGGACAATTTCGGTAGCTCGAGCAGCTTACATTAATTAATCTATTAAGTAGTTCCATGAATTCTCCAATGATGAGGGAATACAACGCTAAGAAACAAAACTGAAGCAGTAAGTTGCAAGAAAACAAGTTGGGATATGTACAAACCAATTTAACTTTGTCATCTGCTGAACTCGAATTCAAATCAATGGTGGATGATCCAATATCTTGTAAGGAGAAATACGCTCATCAGGGACTTAATTGACTTTGATGTTATGGTTTTGAATTATTTGTGTACTTCGAATATTTGGGCTTTATACATCAAGTCTTCTTAATGCGGCTTGCAAGAAATATTTGAATCTACTCAAGAAAGGATTGCTGGTTCGGGGGAAGCTAAGACAACTTCCATCTGGAGAGTATCGAGACGGACTACAGATTGCTAACATGGACAAAATGATTGTGCCACTTTCGGTTTGAACATTTCAGGTCCTGTCTCATACATAATCTTGTACATCAATAAGTAGTGTGGTAATCAGTGTTATGTGTCAGTTTATGAATTTTTCATGAGTTTCTCGTTAAACTCCAAATCATTTATAAATTCATCATAACTGACACTAACAGAATCCCTCATTAATTGAGGGGGAGCATATATAGGTTCCAATATCGGCTTGTATTTAATCAGACCACATTTTCTCCTAAATTTTCTAACATATTTAAATCAATTGAGATCCTAAATCTCAACGGGTTTGACATTTTTGATCGGGGGAGAGAATGTGATTTAAATATAAAAATCTGATAAAAAATGTGATCTTTTGAACTCAAGTGTAGGCTCTCCCATATGTGCCAAACCTTTTCGAATATCGATGCACATATTGAGGGGGAGCGAATGGTATACGATGGCTATTGTGGAAATACCAAAGACCGACCCTGTAATTACTTTATCGGAGTTATAAGGATGGTAAGGTTAGGTACTCGATCCCACGATCCCGCCAGAGCCGGAGGGATCTACCCAGGGACAATCCACTAGTTAGTGTAGAAGTCCTTAGGTATGATTATAAAAGGAGTAATGTGAGAATAAGGGAATAGTGCGGACTGAGATGGAGCTAGTACTGGAACACACCCAACAAGGTTCTAGTAATGAAATCTCGGTAAGCACTGAAGGGGTTGAAGAATGAAAAAGAAATGCTAAGATAAAGGGTGAAAAGAAAGCAGCCCTCCTTAAACTTTAGGCAGAAACCGGGTCACTACAAATGTTGTCAGAATCACAAGGTTGATTGCTGACATTGAAGACAAGTATCTTGGACCTAGTGATACGCTGCACAACCCTCCCTAGCCACTCAAGATCCCTCAAAGGATTCTTGTTTCACTTCTCACGAAGATCAATACATTTCTATCGTCTCTCTCACTCCGAGTTAGACGATATTGAAAAGGTGGCAGTCCGCTCCAGCCTCCGACTACCAAAAACCAAAAATGCACTATTGAGTCTAGAGCCATGAGATCATCCAAAAATCTCGTTAGGACACCAATACAAATTGTGCTTATCTTTCACACATTGTGACAACAAGTAAAGATCTTAGGAGTCCTACGCATTATCCTTGTGGTATTGCCAGAACATCCGAGTGATACGTAAGTACTCACTATGAAGATGGAAATCCTTCTAGAGCCAACATCAAACAAGCTCTTGGTAGGTGACATGTGAGATCCATTATGGATTAAACTTGTGACAAATGGAAAGCAACGATGGTGCGATTCTTTATGAATCAAACTTGTTCCAAGCAGTGAATTGACGAATAGTTTTTGAAAAACCTTTTGATGTGCCCAACAACTGATTTTCTAGCACATTGACTGTGTATATCTTTCAAAACAAATGTGTTTCTGATGAAATTTGATTTTGTGATATAAAACCCTCTCGATGTGTCACAAAAATACTTTCTCAAGTGACACATCGACTGTTTTTCAAATCATTTTCCTCTTTAATCGGTAAGATAGTAACTAACCGATTCACTCTTATCGTGCTGTCTGCTTTGAGACGTTCCGATAAAGAGAACAGGCAAGTATGGTGATTCTGATGGTTGTACATCTGATGATCCGATACTTATACTAGAAATCCTGTCAAGGCGATTCATCTACCTGATCACATGTCGGTCCTCACGTATCCGGAGGTTACTCCAACCATACTCGAGCGAATGACAAAGCCATGTTCGCCCATGAGCTTTATTGTTAACTGTTTTATTTCAGGGTCAAGTAAAGATGGAGATGGAGATACCTCGTTCTAGTGGAGTCAATTCACAACCCCATGCTCACACTTAATGTTTCTAATTAATGACATCATGACAACTGAAAGACCTACAACACAGCTTCCGCAACTCTGAGAAGTAATATCATGATCAAGAAAAGTGTGAGCATGCGGGTCCGAAGGTCACAACATCACATGAAGGCAATACTCCACTACAAGGATGATTAAGAGATTTACTGCAGATGATGATCTCAAAGAAAGCTCAAAGATCACTCAAGTCCAAGGAACAAAGCTCAAAGATCACTACTTGATGTACAAAGACAAATGTTGAAGAATCAAAAGACTACAAGCCAGAATCAAAGATTAATTCAAATATAATGCTAGGATTCAATTTGTATTTTCTGGGGTGACCTCCCTTAGGGGGAGATTGTTAGGATTATGAAAATCCATGTAAAAGACTCGGTCACCCCGTGTTATATCTAGCATAGGTTAGCTCGTAGTCTTAGTATTAATCGTTTAGTTACCGTACGACTTATGGTGTTGGGTCGGGTCTTTACCTACTTGTTAGCCCACTTCATGGCCCACTTAGGGGCACCAAAACACTTGTATAAATACCCCTTTCCAGCCATGGGAAGGGGTTGGTTGTTCATTTTATCACAAGCATACACTAAGTGATTTTCTCTCACTAGAACTCCTATTTTCTCTCTCTAGAAATCGGCCAACCCTTAATCCATACCTTGTGTTATGATATCCAATATACTACACTGTCAGTACTAACTATTACTAACGGTACTAAGTATATAACTAACGGTACTAAGTCAGGAATGTATAATTCCCAACAGTTTTGGTTAACTCGGGTTCGGGTCAACCCGATTGACCCGAATAATTTTTTTATTAATTTTTCAATATAAATTAATAGTTTTTCTATTTAATAAAGTAAAAAAAGATTTTTTTTGTCATTTTACTCAAATTCGGGTTGACCCGAACCCGAATTGACCCAACCCGAATTGACCCGACCCGATTGATCCAAACCCGAGTTTTAAACAAGGTCAGGTTCGGGTATGGATTTTTTTAGCTTTGACCCGAATTGACCCGACCCGATTGACCCGAACTCGACCGACCCGACCCGATTCACACCCCTACTAAGAGCCAAGGCCATACACTATCAAAGGTTGGTTTGCTTCTAACAAAGACAGTATTCTCACACGGATAGCTATATGTCACACTATCAAGAATCAAACAAAAAAGAGGCATGAAGATTTTATGTTTACACAAACACGACAACTCATCCTTTAATGTTTAGAATGCAACAAATGGTAATTAGGTAACTTAACACCTTTTAACTTGTTACTAGAAGGTACCTAGGTTCCATTGGAACAAGTTTTTATAACCCGAAACGATGTTTGTCTCAAATATATTGATTATAAATCATGTCGGTTAACCATTTGCAAAGTGTTCTAATCAATCAAAATCAGTTTTCGACATTACAAACAGAGTTTCTGAAATCTCGAGCCACTCGAACAAATACAATAATTCTTTAAAATGGAATATCGGTGTCTTTGTTCGAGGAAGACAGTGTTTTTGACTAACTTCAACAAGTTCACTGTTAATTATATGGAACAATTTTAACTTAATGAATGATATATTTGCGGGGGAATTAATTATTTTAAACTCCAAAGGCTTCAGTTTGTCATAAGTTAATAACTAATAGGCTTAAAATATAATTTCATGATTAGTGGCTTAGGCTTAAAACTAAGACTACCAAGGGAATGCCAACACCTACATAGTTATAAAAAGCTTATGATTGTTTGGAAATAATTCGAAGTTATAGAAGCCTTGAAGTTGATGATATGTTTCTTCTGATTCATTAATATTTTCCCCAATCAGTCAGATCACTAAGCTTATTTTCAAAGGAGTAGAATCTGTGACAAATATGTACACGATAGGTTTTATAAGTATGGTGATGTCCTTTATGATAGTCATATCTTGCAAAAGGAAATGTGTACATTCGGGACTTAGTTGCCGTTAAAAGAGTAAATGCATTTTTTTCGGCTAAATAGAGGGTATAATTGTGACAATCCGGACATAGTGACTTTTGAATGTTTCCAATTTATATCATCTCTATTCATATAAGGAGAAATTCCAAACATCTGTGTCTTAAATTGACCTTTGGTGTTACGTTTCAAATTAATTGTGTACATCGGCTATTGGCTTTAACCAATCAAGACTTCTCAATGCGCGGCAAGAAAGCCGTGAGTCTACTTAAAAAGAGTGTTGATTCGGGGGAAGCTGTGAAGCTTCTAATGAAATGAAGCTTGTATTGACCATAAAATTCAACACTTTCCAAAGTTTCAAGTGAAAGGATCCTGGTATCACTCAAAGGTTCCGCCCGATGAGCAAAGTACAATTTGGTAGCTCAAGCAACTTTACTTTCTTAATTCAATTAAGGACAGTTACATGATTGTCTCCAATATGAGGCAAAGACACAGCTGTTGGGGGGGGAGAAAACATAACTAAAGCAGTAGTTGCAGAGAAACAAGCTAGATAGGTACAAACCAATTTAACTCTATCATCTGCTGAACTCGAGATTCAATCAATGGTGGATGTTCCCATTCATCAAGAGGACCTTGCTGTCCAACGAACTCCACTCATTGACCCTGTTATATCAATGTTACTGAAAAGACAGCATCAACACCCACACCAACCAACGCACACAAGCACATGTTCAAATGAGTTCGAAATCTCTTGCTGGAAAGATATTTCACAGGAGTATAGAAGAGCTTAGGTTGGTGCAAGGAAACAGAGACGGACAAAAGATTGTTGAGAGGACAGTATGACTAACACATACCTTGATTTAAAACCTGTCCGGTCCTGTTTTTCATATCATAATCTGTAACAAAAAATAAGTAGTGTGGTAATCAGTTGTTAAGTGTCATTTTAATAGAATTCTTTTATGATATTCTCGTGTAAACTCCAAATCAATTATAAGACTCAATCATAAACTGAAACTAACCGTCATAATCCCTCAATTAATAGAGTAGCATATAAATACGGTTCCAATTCTCGCTTGGTATTTAATCAGACCATATTTTCTCCCAAATTTTCAATCATATAGTTAAATCATTGAGATCCTCAATCTCAAATGGTTTGTGAAATTTTTGATCAAGGGGAGAGAAGGAGATTTTGTAAAGTAATGAAATCTGATTAAATGTAATCAATTAAATAGTCAAGCAGGTACTCTCCCTCCCTCAATGTGGCCAAACAATTTTGAATATTCGACGCACATGTTAGGGGGAGCATTTCATGAATCAAAACAATCGAGTTACTAATGCATTGATGTTTACATCGGGACACACTGTCAACCTTGATTGATTTTCAAATGGTTTTAATGGCGAAGAGAACATTACCAGAAGACCGATCCGGCATTGACTTTATCATAGTTATAAGGATGTATGTTTAGTAAATTTCCCTTGATCCCCGCCATAGCCGGAGGATCTACCCAGACAATACCACTATTAGTGTATAATCCTTAGGTATGATTACAAAAGAGTAATGTGGGATTAAGGGAATAGTGCGAACTGAGATGGAGCAAGTAAAAATTTGAACATACCCCAACAAGGAACTAGGTAAATGAAGTCATGGTAAGCACTGAAGGGGTTGGAATAATGAAAAAGAAAGGTAAGATAAAGGTTAAAAAGAAAATAGCCCTCCTTAAACATTGAGGCAGAAAACGTGGTCAATACAAATGTCTTTAGAATCACATTGTGCGGATTGTTGACATTGAAGACAGTAAACATTGACCCATGATATGCTGCACAACCTCCTATGCCACTCAAGATCCCTCAAAGGATTCTTGTTTCATTTCTCATGGAGATCAATACATTTCTAGCATCTCTCTCACTCCGAGTTTAATGATCATTAAAAAAAGGTCGCAGTCTGCTCCTAGCTACCTACTCCTAAAAACCAAAAAGATGCGCTATTTGAGTTCTAGAGCCATTAATCAATCCATAAATCTCGTTAGGACACTAATACAAACTATTCTCAATTCAAACTGTCTATGTAGTTCAGGGGTCATACTCCCAAGCATAAGACAAGCAATTTCAGTATGAGCATCATATAGAGCTGTCCACTGAGCCACAATGTTAGGTTCAGCACCAGCCTCAGGAGCAGGAGGTAAAGGCTGTTCAATGACATGCATTTTCTTCTCGACTCTCAAGACTAACTTAAGTCGAGCAAACCAGTCATTGAAATTATTACCAGAAAGTTTTTCTTTTTCAAACATCGACCTGAAAGCCGAATGGTTTATGTTTTGAACAGGTAGTGCCATCTACAAAAACATAAAAAGTTCAAGAATTTAGTATTTTCGATAATACTCCTTGAAGAAAA
The DNA here is from genome assembly GCA_026074375.1 of Tanacetum coccineum. Taxonomy (NCBI): domain Eukaryota; kingdom Viridiplantae; phylum Streptophyta; class Magnoliopsida; order Asterales; family Asteraceae; genus Tanacetum; species Tanacetum coccineum. The sequence goes on from BQNB010045505.1 coordinate 19,476, forward strand.
TTAATTACCCACGTTTATTTAATTAAACAATTAATTTCCTAAGGTTAGGACCCAACTTGACATACCCCCACCACATCAGTTGATCTGCTAGTGATGGTGTATTCAAAAGGTAATCAACGATTGATAATTCACAACTATTGCAATTCCTAAACCATATGAGACTTACTTTATTACAATAATATCTAGTAAGCATGTTTCATCCCATCTATGCCTCGTGTTAACAGGTCTAACCACAACAACGCTAAGTCGTCCAATCAAAAACAGTAATTATGTAACACTCACCGTCTCACGGAAAAGCGTATAATTACCTTGCGATTGCAAATCTACACACGTCTCACGCATAGTAAAGAGCAATCTACAAGTGTTTTTACAAATTGGATGGCAACAACTTAGTTGAAAAAGGGTATTTTATTTGACGTGTCAAACATGTACGAAGAAGCATGCATACATCTTCGTATCATTGATTTTAATAAATTTTTTTACTCAATTAACTTATTATTACGGTATCACCTATTATCATCGTATCTTATACATAAAAAGTAAGACCTTAAAATTAACGATTCAACGTATCTTTAAATATAAAGATTTGCTTTTTAACGCGAAAAAAGATTAAAGAATGATTAAAAATCATTCAAACCCTAGACCATTCACGATTTCCTACATAGTATATAAGGTAAGAAAACTACAACGTAGTCAGGTATTATAGGGTAATAGTATCTACAAGACCGAAGTCTTGATGAGTCTCCCCGAACCTTATCCTTGCAACTATATAGTACTTTTGCAAATTACGTCATTGATAAAAATTAAAACTTTAATTTAAAGAATACACTACAAACTATAAATTGCTAGTCTAGTCATTGAAGATTTTGAAACACCCCCAAAATCTGGTACAACGCAGCGGAAATGGTAACATTGGGGTGCTACTTCAGGGCACAAACACAAGTCACGGAAAACGACCTCAAAAGAGACGTTTAAATAAATTTCACATTTGTTATATTAAAATCAGAGTTTACAAATTATTTAATGGTACTCAAATTATTAAGCGTTCAAAAATATATCCGCGCGACTCGAATGCTCCCGATGCTCCACTAGCAAATAATAACCTGAGAAAAACATGCAAAAACGGTCAACATAAAGTTGGTGAATTCATAGGTTTAGATTCATCGACAAAATCGATTGCGTAAGCCATATACGAATATATACCACATAGCACATAAAATTTAAGCAACTTTTAGGCCCCATTAAGACATAGCTAAGGTCTTCCCTAGCTTTTAAAGTCGTGGATCGAAACCACATAAATTTAATGTCTATGTTTTAATTCTTGATCATCATATTTGCATAAATCTTTAACAATTAACACGATTTATATCATATATCCCTCCATGATAAATTGCATGTATTTATCATGGACGCCGAATTAACAATTAATTATAAACATAAACCCGATCAAGTAACAATTAAACGCATCAAGTTTTATTTATAAAATTTCATACAACCTAGAATTCGTCTAATTGATTTTATAATCAATAAAGATTGAATCTTGATGCACAAAAATCGAATCTTTATGCATAAAATGCCCAAAGGGCTTTAAAAAATTAATCAAGAATCTTAATTTGTCAAATTTTATTACTTTGTAACTACAAATTCTATACGATGGCTCGTGATGCCACTGTTGGGTTTTTACATCTATTTAACCATTAAATATATCACGAGTACGCAGCGGAATAAAGATCACGTATAGAATATGTAATTAACAAGGGTTCAAGAAAGTGTGTACCTTTTAGCAATTAACAAATACACCGTCTTGAATATACGCGTGTGTATAAATCGAATACCACGCAAACTAAATAAGTTGCCAAAGTAGATAACCTCTATGGTGTGCATACACTACACGTCATCGAGATACGTTAGGATGCTAGTCCTTTCTTCACGAATAAAACAACCTAACACTTTGGTCTGCTTTATGATATTTTAAACCTATAGAACAATATACCTTTTAGGTTTATGCTTCCTGCCCAGCAATAATATCACAAGTAAAAGTGATAAATACTTTTACATGTGCATGAATACCATCATGCATATACATACGAATGATATGTAGTATGATGATACCATGCAATATCTTCATGCGAACAGATGATAAATATATAATGTTGGACTTTGAGATTGGTTTTAAAGATATTTTAGGTCGACGGGAATATAAGGGAATAAAAATAAGTCGATTGACTTTTTTAAGAGAGATCATTATGATGTCATGTGATTTATGAAGGTAAGTGGTGTTTATATAGTCTCCAAACTTGTTCTCCAAGTTAGACTAGAACACCTCCTCTAGTTTACATAAAATCGACAATCCGCTCCTTGTACTTCTTTAGTTCGACCTATGTGAACATTATTTATTAATATTAATTAAATATACAATAATTATATTAATTCATTAAATAACCGTATCCTCTGTGTATTCGTGTGTGCCCCCATTAATCATCACATATTTTGGCCGTATAAAAATTTTATTTATGATATGGACATATCCAAAAACACGTATTGGCTACATGCGTAACGCATTACTTTTGCATTTCTTTAGGCGATGCATGAAGGTTATATATTTTACGTTATTATAGTATAATTGAGGTAGATTAACGAGGGACGAGAGAAGACATGGTTATATTGACGATTTTTGGATTTTTTGTTGTTGTAGATTTGATGATTTTTGATGCTATTGTTTTGGGCATGGGCAGTATGGTTGTTATTTGGATTTTGATAACGCAATTGAATAATGAACCTTAATGAGAGTTTTGACCAGAATACTAGACAATGGTTTATTGGTGCTACATGCTATAATGCTATATTGATATGTTCGTTACTTAAATGGATGTATTAATGTTATTTGTTTCAAAGTTGAGCGTGTTTACATTATGAACAAGATTCTTGAATAGTGTGGTAAAACAATCTCCCCGAGAGCTTGTTTCCACGCATCGTCAAAGATTGTAGGTTGTATAAAGAACTCAATGTTTTTGGAATACCACCAGACAAATTGTTATTCTCAAAGTTTAAGAATTTCAATTACGTCCACTTCTCCCAACATTCAGGAATGACACCCGATAAAAGATTATTACCTAAATTAAGAACTTTCATGCCTTTCTCTGTATAAGGACACAACATGTGGTGTAATGATCCCTCAAAGGAATTATTTGATAGATCTAAAGCCCTTGGAAACCTACTATCAGAGAGATGAGGCAATTTTTCTTGAAAAATCATTGGAACTCAAGTCGAGTGAAAACAATGTTTCAGGGATACTCGACAATGTTCCTTGGATATGATTATGTGACATATCCACATAGAGTAGCCTGGGTAATGATCTCCAAAATAAACCAGGGGGCATGGATGAAGTAATGCCAGTGTTTCTTATGTTCCATAAATATGAAACATTTTGTGATTGCAGCCACAACAGAAATTGAGGACCTAACGCCCAGAGTTCAAACTTCAGTTTTCGAACTGGAATAGGGGAATCCAGTTCGCATGTGGTAGTCTTAGTGTTAAGTTATTTCCTCCTCCATAAAGATGTTTCAAATTCAAGAGTTTGGCAAAGTGAGTTTGTGTCACAATACCGGTCATAGAATTGGAAGAAAAACTTAAATCTTCCAAATTTGAAAGTTCGCCGATGCTATTAGGAAGGCTGCCATCCAATTGGTTATATGAAAGATCTAGCTCTTTCAACGATGAAAATCATCCAATCGAGTCAGGAAGGCTGCCATTCAGTTTGTTATATGAAAGAAATAACACTTCCAGCAATGGTAATTGTCCAGTAAGGCTGCCATTCAGTTTGTTATATGAAAGAAATAACACTTCCAGCAATGATAATTGTCCAATCGAGAATGGAATATCACCAGAAATTAGATTATTACTAAGATCTTAATGTCTTAGAAAGATAACATTCTATAGGAATCTAGAATTATACCAGCAATGTGGTTATAACCAAGCTGCAGGTGCTGCAAATGTACTAGTTTCCCTAGTTGACTCGGGAGATGACCAGAAAGTCCCAAGGAGCTCAAGACTAATGACTCCAAGGCAGGTGTTTTGCAATCTAGAAAACTTTCAAGAAGGTATATTAAATCGGTACCATAAGAATCGTAATTATCTGACATATCAATCTCTTTTAAATTACAAAAGTTACACAATGATTTAGATAGTGTCTTGGTGAGTTGATTTTTTGATATGTCAAGGTTAAGAAGAGAGGTCAATATCTAATGAAATCAAATTACTGTTAGACAACTCTTCTAATACTAATGAAGAATTCATGAAATTGTTCTTTGAGACGTGAAGCACCTGAAGGGAAGTCAAGTTACGGAAGCTACTAGGAATAAGGCCATGAATACTTACATCGAGTTAGATCCAAATGAAACCAGAAAAAAATACTAGTTACACTAAGATCAAAGTGGCAAGGAAACTATCTGAAAAATGTTGTCTGAAAAATCGTAGCAAGGAAAGGGGTGATGTTAAGACTATGAAACATGGTGATGTTGTCTATGATGTGACAATTTAAACAGATGGAGTCGACTAAATAAAAGAGGGTGTTTGATACCTCTAACAATTGAGTTTTGCTAGCTCCAACCACTCAAATCCAAGGTGATGCAATTGATGGAGACTTGGACAACCACCGTATACTTCAACGCTTGTTCTTTCAAAAGACGGTCCAAGTGAAAGGACGTTCAGTTGTGAAAGATTCCCCAATTGAGGAGGGATAGTCCCTGAAAATTCTGAATGCGAGAGATTAAGATGCTTTATGTTTTCAAGGGAACCAATGAACTTAGGAACTTCCGTCCTAAACGCATTACAGCTCAAGTCGAGATGCCTAAGTTGCTCCAAATGCAACAGTGATGAACTTAAATTCCCTTTCAACCTTTGCTTTAAGTTTTTTTTTTTTTGGGGCTACTCTTCAACTTCGGAAACTTGTAAATTGACAACCACCATCAAGTGCGCGAAGATGAATCTCATAAACATGACCAGTAACGTCATCACAAACTATCCCGTCCCATTTGCAGCAGTCGCTCTCTTCACCTACCCAAGAAGCAAGTCGATCTGCTTCATCAATGAGACCCTGCTTGAATTCGATAAGTGCTTGTCTCTCCCCTTTTATGCATAATACATCATCAATGTTTTTGACTACATAAAGCATTAATCTATACAAATGCCCCAACTGCAAGTAAGCACAAGTACCAATGAGAGTAATGCAAAAAAGAAGAACAAGCACTCATATTGGTCAAATTACAAAGAGAATAAGCTAAGAACTTGCTCGTGTTTCTGGTTTAAAACGAGATGTATGAGCCATTTTAAACTCAAGTCTTTACGTGGGTCACAGGTAGCTTCTGTAATTCCGTATAGACCATAAACTCAAAATCTAATTAACGCATGGAAAATTTATACCATGGTCCCAATATATGTGGACACAAATAAGATGAGAGCACATCCATCAGATATTCATTGTCAACTTGAAATTGATATTTTGAAGATTCGTGTCTAAAATTCTAAATTTCTGTTGAAAATGACAAAATCAAGTAAACTAAAAAAGAGTTCATATGATATGAATCATATCTGAACATATGCTGTCACTTTTCTATGCAGAATTGTAGCCTTCAAAATACTTTTAATTTTGAATTGCCGTTCCAAAAAAAAACTTAACTATAAGTATAATTTTTTATGCTAATAATTTTTTTAAAGGAATCACCCACAGTTACTCATTAGCACCTTTCAGTTGCAACGACGCCTTGGCTAGTTGCATCTCTGTAGTGAGAAGCACCAATAACGCCATACGTTTGTTAGAAATTAGGGGGTGTGTGTGATGATCCTGGATATCTCTATTGTATCATGTTGAGTTCACTTTCCGTATTAAGTATTTCGACCCTATAAGATGCCTGGGTTGTACGAAATCTCAATCGGGATAATACAAAGAGAATGACAATTTGTGTTCTAGGCACAAGAATCACAAATCAAGAATAATAGGTGAATTGTAAGTGTATTTTCGTATATCTCATGAGGCTAATCGATCTGTTTATAAAGACCGATTGTAAAGCAGGTTTTAGGCAGTTAAATATTTGGTTGAAAAAACAGTCACGGTTGATGAAATAAAGAAAAAAACACCAGAATAAACTTTCTTGGACCCCAAAACGAGAGACGGCCTCCTCCCTTTGCACCCCCGGCTCCGTTGATCCTGGCAGCGGGAACCCACAGCAAGGGCTCTGGCCCCTTGACCTCCGCAAGGGGCACTGCCCCTTGACCCCGCAAGGGGGTGCAGCCCCCTTGACCCCTGCAATTTTGTCATTGTCGAAAACATATTTAGCTCAACGAGTGTGAACTCCACACTTTCCTAACTCGTATTTGAGCCGAATATGAAATCTCATTAGTCTCTAGTAAATCTTCATGCCTACAATGGCAGCTCGAGTCACTAAAATCACCAACAAACCCCCCCCCCCCCCCCCCCCCCCCACCCCCCCTCCCCCCCCCGCCCCCCCCCATTTAGTGTAATCTTGATTTACTAAACATATATTAGAATATATGCAAATAATGTTATCAGCAAACTAACAAAACAAACAAATGCATAAATAAAAATGTCTTGCAATTGAATTTTCATCTTAGTATAATACACATTTCAAATATTTGAAAATCGAGGTGTCGTAACAATTGAACCCGTCAATCCATTTGAATACCTGAAGATACTATATACAATAAGTTTCTACAAACTCTTATGTGCGTTACTTGTCGACTATTACAACACATGTGTCCAATCCATTATGAATATACAGACAAGCTAAGTCCAAGCTTCTTGAAGCGGCAAAACTTCACGTTCACATAGGTGGTCCTTTTAGTTCTTGCACCTGCATTTGCAATTTTCCAAAAGAACCATTAAGAAGGTAAACTTCATCCTAACCATCACTTGCAGGTCTGAACACATACCTCAGGAAGATAAATACACATGTTCTGATCTCTAGCTATAAGCTTTCCACATTGAATTCAGCTTCTAACATTGTATTAGAAGGGAATTAGGTATCTCATAGGTAGTAGATTTATATGGACTTTAATCCCATCCCTATCACTGACTTAATCACTAAGTCCTTAGCTAAACCCTTCGTCAAGTGCTCAGCTAAATTATGTTGCGTCCGAACAAACTCAATAGAAATCACACCATTCTTGATTAGTTCTCTAACCATACTATGTCTAACACCTAGGTGTCTAGACTTCTCATTATATATCTGACTATATGCCTTGGCCATTATGGGAAGACTATCAACATCGGGATAGATTTGGAGTATTGGTTTTAGGCTATATTGGAATCTCATATATCAAGTTTCTTAGCCATTCTGCTTCTTTACCAGCAGCAGCCAATGCAACAAACTCAGATTCCATAGTCGAACCAGTGATGCATGTTTGCTTTCTTCGGACAGCCATGAAATGGCACCCTCCCCCAAGCAGGAACACCCATCCAATCGCCTTAGAAGATGAATCCTCAAACATGATTTATCCAGCTAGATCTGGGAATAAGCTTCTTAACACCGAGGATATCAATATTAGATAAACCATAATTCATAGTACCTTTCAAGTACTTGAACACCCTTGTTTTTTGCTTGCCAATGCTGTCTACTAGGATTACTAGTAAATCTGCTCAATCTACCAACTGCATAAGCAATATCAGGTCTAGTTCTAGTCATAACATACATCAAGCAGCCAATAGCTCTTGAATATTCGAGCTGATCCACAAGTTTACATGTATTTGGCTTAAGCTTTTCTACTGGATTCATGGGAGTACTCACCAGAGAACAATCTTCACAATTAAATTTCTTGAGTATTTTCTCAATATAGTGAGATTGTGTAATTACAATCCTTTTATTTTCACGTTTAATCTTAATACCAAGAATAACGTCTGTTTCTCCCATATCTTTCATTAAGAACCTTGATGATAAAAACCTTTTTAGTTTTATCAACTTGATTTTGGTCTATGCCAAAAATCAATATGTCATCAACATATAGACAAATTATAACACCTTTACCGGAGCTATCAAATTTGCTATATACATATTTGTCAGATTGGTTTAAGAGAAAGCCACTTAACAACACAACCTCATCAAACTTTTGATGCCACTGCTTAGGTGCTTGTTTGAGCTCATACAATGACTTAACCAACTTACATACCTTATGCTCATTACCCGGCATAACAAATCCTTCCGGTTGCTTCATATACACTTCTTCTTCTAAATCACCATTTAAAAATGCTGTTTTGACATCCATTTGATGGGTCACCAGATTGTGTATAGCAGCTAAAGCTAACAACAATCTAATGGTAGTGATACGAGCAACTGGTGCATAGGTATTGAAGTAATCGATCCCTTCCTTTTGTCTAAAGCCTTGGATTACCAATCGAGCTTTAAACTTGTCAATTATTCCATCGACTTTCATCTTCCTTTTGAAGATCCATTTGCTACCTAAAGGTTTGCAACCAGGGGGTAAATCAGATAGAACCCATGTATTATTTTCCATAATAGAACAATTCTCATCATCAATGCTCTTTCCAGAGAATGCCATGAATTCTAAGATTGAATAGCTTCATTATAGGTTCTAGGATCCTTCTTAATACTATAATAGTAATAGTATTGTGATCCAACTTGATCTCTAGATCCCTCAACTAAGTATAGCTAAAAATTAGAACCATATGATTTAGCTTTGGTATAATGTCATTTGGTCTAGGTATTGAAGAGAAATGATTCTCATCAAATATGGCATCTCTTGATTTTATAATTAAGTTTATAGAAACAGAATCATTAGGTTCAATAACATAGAACCTACATGCCTTGGAATGCTCAGCATATCAAACAAAAATGCAATCAATACCCTTTTCACCCAAAGTTTTCCGTTTCGGGTCATGCAGCCTAACAATGGCCCTACAACCCCAAACTCACAAAAATGACAAGTTGGGTCGTTTCTTATACCAAAGTTCATATGGGGTAGTCTTGTTCCTTTTATTAGGAAC
>BQNB010045505.1:28691-38965 GCA_026074375.1 Tanacetum coccineum
GCATTTAATATCTTTGTAATTTCTTTTCTAGCTCCTTGCTAGTTTATAAAATTTTGCCGTTCAAAAAAAAAAAACTGTGAGGTTGAAGATAAGAGTTGAAGAAAAGTATGCATCACTTTCATATATTATAGGTTAATGTGCACAGCATGATGAAGGAATTGTTGCGAATTGGTTATTTGGATTTTGGAAAGAGTTTGGTATTTTTGGCACTATTTTAGATATGTTTACAACCACTGAATTGTTAAATGATACACTTAGTGTGATTGTTTGGTTTTGTTTAGGGAGATTGATGCAAATGTAGGATTTGATGGTTTGGGCTCGAACATCCTAAAATTTTGTAATGATTTAGTGGCTCTTTTGTGTATTTCTCGAACTTTAAATGGAGTTTAGAGGCAAAATTGTTGGTATGATCGTCAAAGTTTGAGTTGGTATTCGAAAAGGGTAGGTGATTTTGGCTTGACTACTCGTATTTACACCGTATTAGTTATGCCAAGTTTGAGGTTGTTTAGATATGCAATCTAAGATGACTAGGTTAAGGCTTTAGCATAATTGTACGTTTTGATTCATTGGATTTAGGTTAAATACATATGCATTATTTTTTATCTTTCCTTGTTGTCAATTACCAAAAAATTTACTTCGTGCTATCCATTTCACATTTACAATTTATCCTTATCAACTTTACTTAAATCTTATGTTTAAACTCACATAAACTGAAATTTGGCACATTAGATATTGATTTAACTCAGTCGCAACGTGAGAACAATACAACCTTTTTTAATTACAAAAGCACAACCGATGATATCTTTCTTTGTTTATTTACACGTAAATCATGTCGGATCGTATGTATCTTTACCCAAATGTTTAACATGTCTTTTTACTCTATTAGTAATTGAAGGTATGAAAGCTAAGGATGGCTATGACACGTTAACTAGTCACCGTTTGTTTGAAAATGAAAGTCAGCATCAAAATTGTAGATCTATACCAAAGATTTGACTGTTTCTTTGAAACAATGTAATCTAGAAAACTTAAAAGAAATGAAGATTACAATCTCAATGGCAACAAACTATTAGGAATCTATAGCAAGAATCAAGACTCGAAATCTGTTTGTTATTGGATTATGGAATTGTTACAATGATTGAGTTTAAAAGAGGAAAGTTACAATTTTACATGAATGAATGAAAATACAGGAAAGAATGAAATTTATAGACAATTTGGAATGCTAAAGACCTTTCCCGCCAAAACCATCTTTGACTTTATTGATTGACTTTTGTTGACTCTGCTCAATTGACCCATTTTACTTCACTTTATGACATTCTTCAGGTGTTGATAAATCCATATCGTTTGTTCACATTTCATAAGATAAAAGAGAAACTCATATTTGATGTTGATTTTATTAGATTTGATATATAATGTTTTATTATACTTAAGCAATACACGAGTATAATACATAGCGTAATGGACTAGGGCATGTAAATAATATTTCCTCTGTCCAAAAATTAGTGTCCACAAACAAAAAATACACAGTTTAAGAAAAATGTATTAATTACTGCTTTGGTTTCTACGAAAGTCAAACAAAAAACAGTTTTACCCTTTGACAATTAATTAATGTGTTCTTTTAGTTTGAGGAGCTGATATTCTCACGACACCAATTTATAAATCCAAAGCAATTACATGTTATTTTACAATAATACCCTCACAATTTATTAACCTCCTTTCCGATCAAAATTGATCACGTGCCCTCTATTTCCCATGCTACTCCATATCTTAATTATATTTAATTAGCCATGAGTCCATGACACAACAAATATTCCATTCCTGCTTTCATATCAATTTTATTCTATATATTTACTTTTATTGACGATGAGTGTAAAATACACATTATGCATGACAAACAACAGCTACAATGTTTTTCAAGTTGTAAAAATCGTTTTGAAAGTTCATTGTAAACTTTCATACAAACCATATCTTTCGTTTTGAGAAGCTCAGCATTAAGCAAAGCATCCTGGTCAATCTCTCCTCCCCTATGACACATATTTGTTGAAGTAGGAGTGGTATTGCTATCAATAGTTTCCAACATATGTGTGTCATAATTGGGTTCAGATTGCTCAGTATGCTGTTGTTCATTAGCAAGGATATTATGTAGAGCAGTCAATTATACCTCAGCAAATGGCTCTTCGTCATTTACTGGTCCGATATCTGCATCCACAGCTTGTGTGGTATGATTTCTTGAACTGCTACTTGTATCATGCTTGTCTGAATATGTCCCATTGCTGTCGATGGCAACCATCCCACCATCCAATGCCTTGACGTCCATGCTCACTTTAGCTTCTAATGTTGTACTTTCAGTGACCAAGCACTCGTGCTGTTGTAACTGAGTTTCATTCTCTGATTTGCTGAGTGCATTGTTGTTCTCTGTCTCTATCAAACTGCTTTTGGATACAATCAAACTGTCATCCACTGCTTGAATCGGATTGATCTGAACATCTTATGACTGCAGCTTGAAACTTTTCTTAATTTGATGCTCATGAAGTATTTCATCATTCAACTGTCTTCCATTCTCCTTTAGTGCATTAACTTCATTTTCCTTCATGCGTAATATACCATATTGAAGTACACTTTCATGAAGTACATCTACAAGCATATCTAGGTACTCGATTAAATTACGTCTGTATGTTTCAGGATCACAGTACATGTACATGTTGAAAGCGTCCTGCCAACATTGACTTAGATGATCTGAAGAGTTTACCGCTGGTGAGGCAAATATTCTTTGAACTGCAAGCGGAGTACTTTAAGACAAGTCTTTGCATGAACCTCATGAAGATTCTCTCTTTTAAATTGTAGCTTTAATTGATCCAAATTATGGAACATCTTTAATCCGAAAGCCTGATGCTCTGCACCGAAGAACGCGAGAAATGCAGGTTTAAATGCATCAGCAGCACGAGATAACTTGTTGTGATAGAGATTACTAAGATGTGTTTCGAGCTGTTCAAACCATAGCATGCGTACGGAGTGCAATTGTTTTACAACCAGTTGTGTCTCGTACAGCTCTATCTCTTGAAAATTAGAAATCAAAGATTCCATTATAAATTCGATGTGTGAAATGAAATTAAGGATCTTAAGTAGATAATGTGATTGATGTTGTGATTTTAAATGCAATTAACATTCACGGGGTTTTACAAGTCTATGATTAAAACCGATAAAAGATTAACGAGATTTTACAAAATCAATAGAAAACCGTGAATGAATAATTGTTTGTGATTTAGGTTTGTTTGTTGTGGTTTGATTATCTTTGAAGTACTTGGTTGTGGTATTTGGTTTGTTGATTTGTTTGAAATTTGGCGCAGTTGGATTATGAAAAAAATAAATTTTACCCTATCACCAAAATTTAAATTTGGTGTAAAAATAAGCTAAAAAGGCTAAAGAAAAAATTATATTTTACTTAATTTTTCCCGCCAAAAAGTGTCGCTAAAAAGGTGTCGACCGAATTTTTTTTTACCCTATTACCAAAATTTGAATTTGATGTAAAAATAAGTTAAAAAGGCTATAGAAAAAAGATTACAAATTACTTAATTTTTTTTATCAAACCGCCTCCTATATTTTAATCAAACCGCTGCCACAAATTAAGCAAACCGCCGTGGGTTTTGGAGTAACTCGCTGCCTAGTTCAACTTTCACTTAACTCACCGGCAGTAGTAACTCGCCGCCTAATTTTGTTAACTCGCTGGATCAGTAAAATAATCAAATCGCTGCCAGTTGGTAACTCGTCGTGACAATAGAGCAACTCGCTGCCAATTGTGTATTTAACTCGCCGTCTGTTTTTCCTTAACTCGCCGTGTATATTGAGCAACTCGCCGGCTATAAAGTAATCAATCCGCCGTTGGTTTTTGAGTTTTAGGCATTATAACGTTTCTTTTTGCACAATATAATAATCAACTCGCCATTGAACCTGCTCAAACCGCCACCAATATAAGCAACCCGCCACCTTAATTGGCAAACCGCCGTGTAATATTTAAATATTATATAGCAACTCGCCTTTGACCAGTCAACTCGCTGTGACACTTTTCCTTAAATTGTGGATCTTGTTCCCTTTGCTATCAAACCGCCACTTTGAACACCAAGGACGAATTGAGCAATATTTCACCAAATGAGCTTATTTTCCATTAAGCTAAGCTTGAACAAGTAATACTAAGTGGGTTTTCGAAGTTTAAACACACCTTAACTCGTATTCCTTTGTGGATCTTCAAAAATGAAGCAACTCTCCACGAAGAACACCAAATAAATTCGACTCTTTTAAGCTAGATTTCGAACTAGATCCTTGTGTATCACTTGTATTGGCAACAACATACCTTGTTTAACATGTAGAGCAAGAGAAACAACAAGATTAACCAACCTAATAAGCCAAAAAAAATAAGTTTTGAGCCGTGGGGTTTTTTGATCAAAATAAGCCACGAAATTTGAGCTTATTAACCATAAGAATCAACCACGAATCCACTTAGGCTCTGGTACCAATTGTAGGATCCCGAATTCACACAAACATGTATAGATCTAGAGAGATCTAGAGAGAGAAAGTTAGAGAGAGAGAATGGTAGAGAGAAACTAAGGAAAACACACTAAAGAGTGTGTGTAAAATGAATAGATGCTTACCTCTTCCAAAGTTGGAAGAGGTATTTATAGTTCTTACAAAACACCGGGTATTAGTACACGGTTCAATACCGAAAGTCGTACGTTTAACTATTAAACTACGAGCTATAATGAACAGTAAAATACACGGGGTGACCGAGTCTTTTTCTAATATCTAACAATCTCCCCCTAAGGGAGGTCACCCCTGAAAATACTAAACTTAAGCTCTTCAATCTTCAGATTGATCTTATGTATAGCTCGTAGACGTTTGATTTCATTGATCTGTATCTTGTGAATCTGAAGTAGTGAACTTTAGACTTTTAGGCTTTAGCTTGACTTGTATGTGATCTTTGAGCTTCTTTGAGATCATCATCCAATCATAATCTCTAATCATCATCATGTGATCTTTTGCCGTCTTGTGAACTTGTGTCATTCTGAATGATATGCTCACACTTTTCTTGATCTTGAAAGCTTGAATATTCAGAGTTACGGAAGCTTTAAAAATTAACACTCATATGAGTTTCTAAAATAGCGTCTAATGGAAATCTAATTGATTATATAGGTTGATGTTCGACCTAGCGTTACACAAAATCTTTATCGCATAAGAAAGTTCAATTAACATAGTTCTAACATTTCTTGTAGAGTGCTATTCTTTGTTTCTACTACCCCATTTGATTGTGGAGTACGAGGAGCGGAGAAATTGTGAGAGGTCCCATTTAACTCGCAATAGTTTTCGAATTGTACTTCATTATCAAATTCCCGACCATGATATGTTCTAATTGATACCATGGAACATCCTAATTTATTTTGAATCATTTTACTAAATATTTTGAATTTTTCAAAAGCTTCGGTTTTATTTCCTAAAAAAATAAGTCCATGTATATCGAGAATAGTCATCTACAATTACTAAGGTAATATTATTTCCCCATTGCTTCGTATGGCAAGACGTCCAAATATTCCTTGTGTAATAATTCTAACATCTATTGTTGATCACCGTATTATTTGGCTTGTGACTAGCATGAGCTTGCTTTTTAATTTTGCAAGCATCACAAAAAGTGTCGGTCAAATTTAAGCTTAGGTAGATTTCAACCAATTCCTTAGATGCTAGAGATTAAATTTATTGCATATTTGCGTGACCTAATCTCCTATGCCATGAGGTAGAGTTTTCATCTAAGGTTGTAAGACATATTTTATCTTCCGGTTTATTTCCTAGTTTCATCACATATAAACCCCTTTTTCTAACTCCTCTACCTATGACTTCTTCGTCTTTTGAATATTTGCTACCGTGTTTGGTAAATAATTACTTTGCACTTATTAGCACATATATTGACCAGTACGTAAGCAAGTTGAATTTTTAGATTTTTATCTACGTGCTCAACCTTTCATAAATAGGGAGTCATGAGAACTCATACATTTTGCCTATGATGTTACCAAACACTCAAATTGACTTCCAAAGATAACGTTACCATCCCCGATTGTAAGATTGGTATGTGGAAAATAGCCTCTGGTTCCCCCGTCATTGTTTTGAAGCATCCGCTATCTGTTTAATTTCATTCGTCCCCGTGGGCTCCAAATTAATTCCTAACCATATCTCGTTAGATGCTTGAGCTACAAGACAAGTTTTGTTTTTATTCTTTTCTTTCTCATCTTCACCGCTATCACTCTACGCTCCTCTAATGAAAGCTCTTTGGTTATTGTTTCTTGACGACTTTGGACATTCTCCGATGAGATGATTTGAATCTCCACATCTAAAGCATTTTCTTTCGCTTTTACCATTTTTGTCGTCTCTAATTCTTTTCAATGACTTTCTTTCATCTCGTGGTTGTCTTACAAATCTGCCTCGTCTTTTGAAGAATTTCTTGAATTCTCTTACGGCCATAGCATATTCTTCGTCTTTACTATTGGAAGTCGAGCTATCTTCATCACTAGATTCCTTTTTTGCCTTCAACATAAAAATCTACCTTTGTTTCTCCATTTGGCTTTGACCATTTTGGAATCTTTCTTAATTATTACTTTCATAAACTTTCATTTCCAATAAGTTCATCAAGTGAATAATGAAGTTCAAAAACCTTATCGACTCTTCAATAATCGTAAAGCCTTTGCGCAGCCATTTAGGACGAAGTGCCTTAAGAAATTTCAAACATAATTCTTGCTAGAAAAACTTCAACAAGTGAGTTTAACTAGTAATAATAGTGTTAAATCAGGCAAAAGCATTATCTATTGATTTCTCTTCCGAAATCATAAAATGTTCATATTGTTGAACAAGAAAATCTATTTTGTTATCTTTGACTTGACTATTACCTTGGTGAGTGATTAACAAAGTATCCCACATTTCTTTTGCGATTTTGCTCATAAAAATTCTTTCGTATTTTTTACGTGGCAAAGCATTATAGATTACCATTTTAGTTTTATTATTTTTAGCAAGTTTCTTTTTAAGATCCTCGTTTTGTTTATCAAATGGTACAATTTCATCTTTTTTTAGTTTCGGGATTATTTTAAATAGGAGGAAAATCACCATGGGTAATGACATGCCAAAGATCTAGATCTTTTGATTTCACATAAGTTTCGAATCTATTTTTCCAATAAATAAATCCATCACTTTCAAATAGTGGTGGTCTTTGCATAGAATGTCCTAAATATTTTTCCGTTTCCATAGATCGATTCAAGTTTTAAAATTTAATTTATTTTAAAAATATTGTTTGACCTGGCTCATGATACCAATTATGGAAAACTAGAAGGGGTTGAATAGTTTTACCTCTTTTTAATTTAGTGAATAGTTTGTTTATAAAAACTTAGATTTGACTTTATGTGAATTCACAATGTGCACAATATGAACAATTTAACTAAACTAATAAGTAATGACAAGATATGAAATAAATATGCAAGTCAAGAGATAAGAGATAGAAAGATCAAACCACAACACTAGGATTTATAGTGGTTCGGTAACGAAGCACCTCTTTGCCCTACTCCACTCCCCAAGCACCAAACTCGAGAGTTTTCTTCACTATGTCAACAAGCTCCCTTTAGGCGGAGAAAACCGTACACAACTAAGCTTACACCAATTTCCGACACTAAGCCAAATTTTGAGTTCTAATCCTAGCTAAAACCAATCTATCACAACTAATCACACTACTTTACAACAATACACAACTTCTCTTCACCACAATAACATTTTTCATTTTCACCTCACAAACTTCACTTCACTTCACAACTTCTCTACCCTTCACAACTTTTCTATACTTCACTTCACAACTTCACTTCAACTAGACACTACCTTGATCACACCAATCTAACACTACTTACTAAGATCACCCCGATCTAACTATACTTACAATGATCACCACAATCTACCTATTATACATAACATAACAAATACACACCTTCACAATATACACAAATAATTTATAAGATATAATACAATTGAAACAAGGTTGCAAGAACACATACTAATCTATAATACTTCTTTACTTGATGATAGAAAGTATTCTTCTTTTGCACTTGAGGATCTAAGCTTGGATCACTTGGAAACAAAGCTTTATGATTAAATGATCAAAAGGAATGTGGGAAATGTATAGACTGATTTAGACAGAAAAAGAAAGAGTGCAAAAAGGTGAGAAAATCCATGGGGAACAGTCTAGTATTTATAGGCAAGCTGGAGAACGTTTTTGTCTGGCCGGCCCCCTTAGCTCTATGGTCAGTCTCCTTATCACTAAAGGGGTCGCCTAGGCTCAGACGCTCCCTTTTTCGTCTTTTCCAGGGGAGGTGTTTTCTGGAACATTTCTAGCCGTTTTTGGTAGAAATTTTGAATTCAAAATATTTATTTTGAATAAAACATATCTTTTAAATACAAAAATGTTTTGTAAAAGTTATAAAAATGTTTGTAACATTTTATTAAGAAATGTGAGGTTGAATAAAAATTCTTTTGAACATAAAATGCATTGGGCATTATTCATACATTAATTGAATAAATGTCGAAATAAAATACTACTAATTACTTGTTAACTTTAATTTTACATTGAACGTATTTTACATTTTTGTGATTATCAAAACGTAAGAAGGACGTAAAATATTAAAAACTTTTTAAGGCATAATTTCTATCAACCGATCAAAGATTTAGTAGAAATTTTCTCACCACATCAAGCAAACCAGAATGGGGGAATCTACGAACGATTTCGTAAATAAAGATTCAAGCGCCAAAAGTAGCATGTCAAAGGTTAACAACTGGCTATTTTCAGAATTTTAAATGACTATTTTACCCTTTGACTTTTCGGGTCCGACTTGACTTTTTGACTTTCGATTTTTTATGGTCACATAAAACGATTACCGCGTCACCGGTAAAGTTTTCGAAACATATTTTAAATAATAAATCATATTTATTATTTTATATCTCATATGCAAAGTTATTTTTAACTTATTTGACTTGAAAACGAAAAAGATATATGTTATTCCTAAGCTGACTTATCAAAAACGACCTACTAAATCACGTTTACACCACCATCATCATCTCGTCACCATCATGACCTCCACCACCGCTGCACCATCTCGCTGCCATCATCGTCGACGCCACCACCAAGGGTGCGTTGTGTTTGTTCTTACCATAAAAGGGTGCGTGTGGTTTAACTAAAACCCACAAGGGTGCGTTTGATTATTCTTAGCACCAAGAGGGTGCGTTTGGCTTGATTAGAACCCGAAAAGGGTGTTTGTTTTGGTGGTCAACCCACCACAAGGGTGCGTTTGGTTGGCTGTGTCACCACGTAGGGTGCGTTTGGTGTAACAGCAGCAACAAATAGGGTGCGTTTGGCTGTTATAAACACTGAAAGGGTGTGTTTGGTTTAGCTAGAAAACGACATAGGGTGCGTTTGTTTTGTTTTCATCAGAATAGGGTGCGTTTGGTGTTGTCTCAGCCCGCAAGGGGTGTGTTTGGGTGTGCAGTTTCGCACTAAGGGTGCGTTTGGTTGTGCAGTTACAACATAAGGGCGCGTTTGGGTTAACAGAAAAACCATAAGAGTGCGTTTGGTTTAGCAGCAGTTAGGAGTGCGTTTGGTTGGCTGTGTAACAGCCGTAAGGGCGTGTTTGGGTGAGCAGGAAAACTATTAGGGTGCGTTTGGTTTATATAATCGACAAATAAATATATCGTAGGATTTTATAAATATAAAACCGGATAAAATGGTGGTTTAAATGGTTAAATAAATGTGATATTTATTATTTTGTTTAGTTTAGATATAAATATATATTTATATATATTTAAAACACGCGGGAGTTTGCAATATTGATTTGGTCTATTAAGAGGAAAAACATTGAATCTTATAAATATGGAAACGTTTTATAAACGAATAGGTCATGCCGAAAAATCTATAAACTACTATACTTAATAAATTTCCTTATAATTTCTATTATCTTAGAAAAACCGATAAAAGACGAAGTTATATAGTTTTAAGATTGTTAATTCGTGATTATACAATAACCCGACAAACGAACGAAAACTATACTTTTACAAATGAGACAACTATTTTAGCTACAACCCGTCAAGAAAACGAAATACAAATTTATAAAATATTATTTTATATTTTATAATTGTCAACTAGAAGATAACATCATAACTGTTGTAAAAGTTTTACAGACATCGTTTAACATAATTTGTAACCTTAAAACGTA
>BQNB010045506.1:4734-44236 GCA_026074375.1 Tanacetum coccineum
CAGCATATCATTAGTCAGAAAGAGTTGAATATGCAACAGCGTCGCTGGATAGAATTGTTTAGTAATTATGACTGTAAAATTCGCTACCATCCTGGTAAGGCGAATGTGGTGGTTGATGCCCTAAGTAGGAAGGAAAGAGTAAGGCCTAAGAGAGTTAGAGCTATGAATATGACCTTTCAGTCGAGTATCAAGGATAGGATACTAGCGGCTCAGAAGGAGGATGTGGATGAGTCTGCATGAATGCAGAAAGGTTTGGATGAGATGACAGAACAAATAAGTGATGGGACTTTGTACTACCTGGATCAAATATGGGTACCTTTGAAGGGTGATGTAAGAACCCTGATAGTGGATGAAGCCCATAAGTCGAGATGTATTACGATTTGAGAGATAGGTATTGGTGGCCTGGAATGAAAAAGGACATAGCTGAGTATGTTAGTAAGTGTTTGACTTGTTTAAAGGTTAAAGCTAAGCATCAAAGGCCATCTGGCTTGCTTTAGCAACCTGAGATCCCCGTATGGAAATGGGAAGAAATAGCTATGGATTTTGTGACTAAGTTGCCTAGGACTAGTAGTGGGTTTGACACAATCTGGGTCATTGTAGACCGATTGACTAAGTCTTCTCATTTTCTACCTATGTGTGAGGATTATAAGATGGATAGATTGGCTAGATTGTATTTGAATGAGATAGTTGCTAGACATGGTGTGCCGATCTCGATCATCTCGAATCGTGATAGTCGTTTCACATCAAGGTTTTGGCAGTCAATGCAAGAGGCATTAGGAACCCGTTTAGACATGAGTACGGCTTATCACCCTCAGACCGATGGTCAGAGTGAGCGTACTATTCAGACTTTGGAAGACATGCTTAGAGCGTGCGTCCTGAACTTCGGAGGAAGTTGGGATGTTCTTCTTCCATTGGTTGAGTTTTCGTATAACAATAGTTATCATTCTAGTGTGAGATATGCTCCGTTTAAGGCATTGTATGGTATAAAGTGTCGTTCGCCAATTATGTGGGCTGAGGTTGGAGAAGGTCAATTGATAGGACCTGAGTTAGTGCAAGAGACTACTGAGAAGATCTCGTAGATTAAAGATAGACTTAAGGTTGCGCGTGATCATGAGAAAAGTTATGCTGATAAGAGGAGGAAGCCTCTAGAGTTTAGTGTAGGTGACTATGTTTTGCTCAAAGTGTCGCCTTGGAAAGGGGTGGTTCGCTTTGGGAAGAAAGGGAAACTAGCACCTAGATTTGTTGGACCTTTTGAGATCATTGAGAAAGTAGGCCCAGTAGCCTACAGGTTAGATTTATCTGAGGAATTGAATGGTGTTCATGACACGTTCCACGTGTCGAACCTTAAGAAGTGTTGGGTTGATCCAACACTACAAGTGCCTTTGGATGAGATCTAAGTTGATGCAAAGTTGAATTTTGTGGAAGAGCCTATGGAAATTTTGGAGAGAGAATTTAAGAAGTTGAAGCGGAGTAGAATTGCCATCGTCAAGGTTCGGTGGAATTCAAAACGTGGTCCTGAATTCACGTGGGAACGTGAGGATCAGATGAAATTGAAGTACCCGCATTTGTTTAGTGATGTTAGTAGCTGAATTTTGGGGTTAAATTTTTTTAAGGGGGTAGAATGTAACCTTTGCCCTTTTTGTGTTCTGAATATTTCATTCATAGCCTTTGATTATTTGACGTTTGTTAGTTTATTCAGATTTTGTACCGTGTTGACGGTGGTGATTTTGTTGAGAATTGTGGTAATTTATGGTTATTTGTGAATAATATTCCTTTTTAGAGGTTATTATTATGTTATTTGTATTTCGGGTGGTTTGACCCGTGAATTTTGAGAAATGCCGAAAAACGAGTCCTGACACGTCCGTTAATGTCCAAATGAGTTTTGAAGGGTCTAAAGTGTAAATATGTCGTGTAAATACTCTAGGTTAATGGAAAAGTATTTTTAAAGTGAATAAAAATGCTAAGTAACTTTGGGGAGTATTTTACGGTTGAGTTTTACGAGCTTTTAAGTGATCCCGACACGAAAAGAAGAACCCGAACCCCCTAGGATCCTTGTTCGCGGTTTGAGTCCAAGAGGAGATAAGGAGGCCCTTTTTTAGCATGGTTGTTTGAGGTTAGTACATACAAATATTCCATCTTGCATTTTTTAAAACACATAGTATCATTTTCATAAAAAAATATATATCTCTCCTCTATTTTCTTTGGTTTTCGGACGAGCACCCTCACACACACAAACACATAAATTTTTAAACTTTGATCAAGAAAACATGAAGGTCCAAGAGTTGTAAGGTGATTCTAGTGTTCGGGTATTCATTAAAACAACGTTTGGGTTGTCCGGTTCGTGTCGAAATCTACATTTTTGAAGATTTTCTTGTAAGTTTTCAAATTTAAATTTTGTTTGTCCTGTTGGGTTTATATTGATGCATAGATGTTAGTTGTACAAGTTGATCGTCATATAAATTGATTTTTGGAAACGAAATGGTAAAAAGGGTGTGTTTGGTTCGTCGGATTTAAAAGAGAAAGAAAAGGGTTTTGTACTTTTGATGTTGTGGTCGTGATGGTTGAATAACATATGTTGTTAGATAGCTTATTTTTGATAATAGCTTGTCTAGCTTATTTTTGGGCTTATTTCGTGGCTTATTGTGAGCTTATGGCTCGTGGCTTATTTTGAAAAACACAAGGAAATGTGTTTTGATTATTTACGTGGTATGGCGTATGCCGTGGACTATTTTTATAGCTTATGGTAGTAACAAAATGCGATACGTAGCTTATTAGCTTATTTTCAAGCTTAATATATGTATTGTGGAGCTTATGGACTCACGACCCAATAAGCCTATTTAAGCCGTAGCTTAATAGGAGGGCTTATTGTGGTCCGGATTATTTTTTACTTATTAGTATAAGTTTATGTATATAAATGGACATTGGTTTTGGACTTGGATCGTATTTTGGACTATAAATATCTTAATAGACCCTTATTGGGCCTTAAAGCCCAATAAGCGATATTTAGTCGTTATAAGAGTTTTGACGAACTTTTTGAAAGAAAAATGTATTTACAAAGTGGTATTAAATGATATTTTGAGAAAAAAGCGTTTTAGTAAACGTTAAAGATCGAGATTTTGGAATTTTGTCAGAAAAATGTCAAAACTTTGAAAAGTGTTTGAAATAAAGATTAAAAACCTTGAAAAACGTTGTATCTTTAGGTGCTAAGCGACAAATGGTTTATTGATTAGCGGTGATGCTATGGTTGTTTGCATATATATTCACTGTCATATAACACTATTGTCCACTGTTGAAATATTGGCACAACTTTTGGGTTTAAGGTCAAACCTACGAGCTCACCAACATATTTTTTTCGACGTTTTTTTGAGTATGCATTTCAGGGTGAGTGAAAGAGGAAAGTGGCTGATTATGTGTAGAGACTTAGAAGTATCCCGAGTGGAATTTTCATAGTGAGGGGCTTGCTTGTTTATTTTATTGGTTTTAAAGTATTTTGGGAGATTTGTTTAAGTCTTTGGATTTGGACCTCCTTCTGTGGGCTTTTGGAGCAACTGTAAGTGATTGTGGCATTATCTGTGATTTAGGACATTACTCAAGGTTGTTCGAGGTTGATGGTCTTCGTAACACTTGAAGTTTTTGCAATGTAGTTTTCTCTATTTTGTATCTTCTGTTATGATTGATCATTATGTTGCATTCCCGAGTTTCCGCCATTGTCGGGGTGTGACAATTCTCGAACTCAATCCTTACAACTAGTATACCCATAGTCTATCACTACTCAACAAATCCATTCACATCTAAACCAATGAAATTACCTCCTCAAGAACATCCCACACTCACTCTCTAATCATCCAATCATTTCCATTCTCTAGCAAGTGAAGAACACAACGAAGATATTCAAGCTTCAAGTGTTATTGAGTCACCAGATTGTTGCGTCTCTCATTTTTCTTTCACCGTATAAGAACTAGAAACCCACATGTCGCTACCATAAAAGAACTACCAAATCATTTCCACATTTGTTCATCAACATTGACAACCGAAAAAACACCCAAAAAATCTAAGGATTCACAATCATCTACCTTTGTCTTAATAGTCACATTCACATCATTTTAACATACATTGCTTGTCATTGTAAGTGCAAACGATATATCAATCTAAACCATCTTTGTCAACCTTTAGTCAACGCCTTCCCTTTCCTTTCACGCTCATCCTTCTTCGTTTTTTCCATATTATAAAATCATTTTCATTCACATCCAAGAGCGTATTGTTTTCATCTTCATCTTATTTTATTTTACTCTTTAAGAGTATATATTTTGGCATATCTCGCCAAGATATTAGGTAACATTCGTCTAGTTTTAAATGTTACATTTAGAGTATGTTTCCTTAACAAATCATCCTTATCGTTAACATTTATTTCGACCTAAAGTCTTACGATAATGTTTATCCCCCACACACACACTCAAACACCCCAATCATGAAAATCATACATAATGCATAACAAAGAAACCTTGATAAAGAATCTCTCAATACAACCCTTGATGAAAGTCTATCCGAATCCAAATCATCATCTTGGTTAGATGATCATATCATAAGTAACATGATCAGTTTCAAAACACACGTTAATACTATTATCCAAATGACATCTTGGAAGAAGTCATTCTCATAATAATGGTGTGTCAATCAATAAACGAATTATGTTCTCGTTTATTAAAGTCGGTATAATACCGAAGGGTGTTGGTCGAGTCTTAGTCTTTAAACATGTATCGGTCGAATCTTATCATTGGTTCCTAAACATTGTCGTGTCTTAAGTATACGTCATGATTCTTTTTATCTTAGATTTATGTTGTTGTTATTAAAACAATGATTGCATGTGTCTAAGTTTTAAATTTTCTTTTAAAGCATCATAATTTAGAGTGCATATACCTAAGATGTGCATTTCTTGTTCCCCGCTAGTGTTTTGCTATATATATATAGCTATCATTGTCATTATATATATGAGCACTTGTCCACTAACTTTGTTTTGTAGCACACTTCCTTAGATCGATTCCTTGGTACCCTAAACAAGAGGGAGCATACACCGAGGGGGAGCATTCGTAAATGTCAAAGTCATTACATTTTCAATCGTTAAGACATCTATACATTTCTTGATATGTGTATTCCACCCCTATAATATTTCTCTTATATATATTACTAGTTGCAAAGGCAGCCCATCGGGCGGGCTTGTTTTGTGAATATCGTTTACAAAAAATTAAGTAAAGATAAATCAACTATAAACATACAGAATTATTTATTGAATGCATTAAAAACGAAAAGAAATGTAACCAAAAATGTTTATATAAGTTAGATGACCCCTTTCTTGGTATCCTTCGGTTACGGGTTAGGAATCCATGTAACCTTATGAAATTCACCACACCGCTGATCAATAAACTCATGGTTTTTGTGACGTAAGTTTCCGAATGATCAAATAAAACTTGCATAAGTATGAGATCCACCCACTTTGGATACTAATGTCCTTTAACAAAAAACATAATTTAGTATAACTCCAAAATTGAAACTTTGAATAATAAAAGTATAAGTTAGTATAACTCCAAACTCGAGACTCTAGCAATAAAGAACAAACCATCAACGAGCATTCATATCCTAGTATTGTTTTCCCCTCATGCAAAGAGGTTGTAATTTGCACACATAACTATAATATATAGGTATTAGGGTAAGGTAACGTAACCTTTGCCCCTTTTGTGTTCTGAGTATTTCATTTATAATCCTTTGACTATTTGATGTTTGTTAGTTTATTTAGATTTTGTACCGTGTTGACGGTGGTGATTTTATGAGAACTGTGGTGATTTATGGTTTATTGTGATTAATAATCTCTTTTTGGAAGATATTATTATGTTATTTGTATTCCGGGTGGTTTGACCCGTGAATTTTGAGAAATGCCGAAAAAAGAGTTCTGACACGTCCGTTAATGTCCAAATGAGTTTTTAAGGGTTTAAAGTAAAAATATGTCAAGTAAATACTCTAAGTTATTGGAAAAGTATTTTCAACTAAAATATCAATAAATAATGCTCACATAACTTTCTGGGGATATTTTTTCGGTTGAGTTTTGTACGAGTTTTTTAAGTGACCCGACACGAAAGAAAGACCCAACCCTCCTTGGAATGCCAATATGGGGCACGTAAGACAAAAGGGAGTAAGATGCCTACTTTATAGCTAATAGGTATCTTGGTACCATTATATTCCCATAACCTTAACACTTTTTTCTCATAATCCATTTCCATTTAAAAAAAATAAAACACACTAGTGTGTGTGTGTGTGTGTGTTCGTCCGCCCCTAAACCACCACAAACCACCATAAATTTTCCAACTTTAATCAAGAACGTGATATTCCGGGTTGATACGAGTATTTGGGTATTCATTTAAACAACGTTTGGGTTGTCCGGTTCGTGTCGAAATCTACATTTTTGAAGATTTTCTTGTGTACGTTCCTAAATTTAAGTTTGTTGACCTTTGGGTTTACATTGAGCAATAAGATGTTAGTTGTAGCAAGTTGATCGTCGTGCAAATCCAACATTTTGGAAACGAAACGGATATTAAAGGGGTGTTTGGTTGCGTCGAATAAGAAAAGAAACAAAGGGGTTTTGTAGTTTTGATGTTGTGGTTCGTGATTGTTGAATAACATATGTTGCTAAATAACTTATTTTGAATAATAGCTTGTATAACTTATTTTGTGGGCTTTTCTTGGCTTATTTTGAGCTTATATGCTCACATCACCTTTTAGAATCACAAAGGAAGTGATTTTTATTATGTTTGTGATATGGCGTATGTTCGTGGACTAATATTATAGCTTATGGTTGTAACTAACATGCGATCACAGTAGCTACTAGCGTGATTTTTCAAGCTACAATATATTGTGAAGCTTATGGACTCACGGCCCAATAAGCCCATTTAAGTCGTGGCTTAATGAGAGGGCTTATTGTGGTCCGGATTATTTTTTACTTATTAGTATGAGCTTATGTATATAAATGGACCTTGGTTTTAGACTTGGATCATATTTTGGACTTATAAATACCTTGTTGGACCTTAAAGCCCAATACGCGATAATTTGTCATTTTAAGAGTTTTGGACAAACTTTTGAAAATGAAATGTATTTACAAAGTGATATTGAACGCTATTTTGGAAAAAACGTTTTAGTAAACGTTAAAGATTTAGATTTTAGAATTTTGTTGGAAAAGTGTCGGAAGTTCGAAAAGTATTTGAAATAAAGGTTGAAAACCTTGGAAAACGTTGTATGAACGTACGGGTCATGTCTAAATTTTGTAAAAAGTTTATACTTAGAAATTTTACTTAAAAACATGATTTTTGATTTAAATAATAAAATATTATTATTTTATTATTAAATGAATTCACTAAAAGATGAAAAATATAAATTTTCCCAAAAATTCTCAAATATGTTTATTATGAGTAAACGTTCCATTTTCAACCCTATTATGATTATTTTCACGGTGACTAAGGTTACCGAATGGACTTATCGAGATATATTTATAATTATTAATTATAAATATTTACGCATATTACTTATCTATTTTCTTTAAATAGTCTAAGTATGGATTATTGAGCGATGGGATTGATATGATTGTTGGGATATGTCGTCAACCATCACACCACTAAGTTGTTATGGGTAATTGTACAACGCGTCTAAACTCTATGCATCAAATGTGAAGAATGTTTTGGAAAATGAATGATTAAAATGGGACATTAACTGGACTAGGTCATGTGCGGACGTCATTGCATTTGCTTGTGTGATTGAGATTTGGTTGCTTAAGGTTTGCTTGAGGTGAGTTCTCATAGCCCCATTTTTCTATTGTTTTTTCGTTCGGGGAAAATGATACTTAAATGTGTTTTGAACTGAACTGTACGAATGTGGTTTTGTTTTTGGGACAAGATATGTGCCTATGACTGCTATGTGAATATTATATGTTACATGGTTGTTTGGATCGGAGGGGTACGCCTATCCGAGTATTTGTATGATCGTTTGGATCGGATGGGTACGCCTACCCAGTATTTGTGTAGTTATTGGAGCAGATGGCTACGCCTACCATGGTATGTGTGTGGTCCTTTCCTAATTTAGTACTCCAGCTGGTAAGTCCCTTTAGGTGCGTAAGTGACATATGGTGATTGACTAGCGGGATTGCTGGGTTGTGTTACATGACTAGCGGGGATGCTATGTCATGGTTTGTTTGCATATATATTCATTGTCATATTGCACTATTGTCCACTGTTTGAAATATTGGCACAACTTTTGGGTTTAAGGTCAAACCTACGAGCTCATCAACATTATTGTTGACGTTTTCGAGTATCATATTCAGGTGAAGTGAAAGAGGAATAAGTTGGTGTTATGTGATAACAGACTTAGAAGTATCCCGTGTGGATTTCTTGTATGAAGTATTGCTTGTTTATTTTTATCTGGTTTTAGTAATTGTAAGATTTTGGTTTAAGTTTGGATTTGGACCCCTGTGTGGGCTATTGGATTTTGTAAGAGATTTTGGATTTGATTCTGAGTTGGGACATCACTCGAGGTTGATGGTGTTCGTAACACTTGAAGTTTATGCATTGTAGTTTTCTCTATATTGTATCTTGTGTCATGATTGATTATTATGTTACATTCCTGTGTTTCCGCCATTGTCGGGGTGTGACAGATTTGATCTCATCGTTTCTACTCTCAAGGAAGTTCTCCAAAGGAGCCGTTGATTCAACATTATTCATTAGAACAGTAGGCAAAGACATCTTATTGCTTATGCAGACGCGAATCACGCCGGTTGCCAAGATACGAGAAAAAGTATATCTAGAAGTATGCAGCTCTTAGGAGACAGACTTGTCAGCTGGTCATCTAAGAAACAGTAGAGCATTGCTATATCCAGTACAGAAGCTGAATACATTGCCTTATCCGGATGTTGTGCTCAAATACTTTGGATGCGGTCACAATTGACGGATTATGGCCTTGCATTCAATAAGATTCCTCTATACAGTGATAATAAAAGTGAAATTGCTCTATGTTGTAACAATGTCCAACACTCAAGATCAAAGCATATCGACATCAGATATCACTTTATCAAGGAGCAAGTAGAAAATAGGGTGGTTGAGTTATACTTTGTCTGCACAGAATATCAGCTAGCAGATATCTTCACGAAGCCTTTAGCACGAGAACGACTTGAATTTCTCATTAACAAGCTTGGTATGCGAAGCATGTCTCCCGAGACTATTAAAAAGCTGGCAGACGAAGAGGAAGAGTAATGGTAAAAAACTCTTCAAATATCCTATGTATCATATGTATACAAGAAAATCATAAAAACTCAAAAAGATTTTTCATTTTTTATATTAAATTTTACAAAAAAATAGAAAATTAAAAAATCAGAAAATACAAAAATATGATTCTCATGACATGTCTTCTGAAAATCGATAATATTTACGGCTTTAGAAATGTTATTCAATAATAACACGGAGTTGTAAATAAAGTTCGAGCAGAAGTACACATTGTTTTCAAAACATGTCATTGGCTTGCTATTATTTCAGATAGCAACCCGGTCTTCAATTTAAAGGCAAGTTTTTAATCAAAAAGAAAACTTGACCTCACAACGGGAAATTAATTTTTCTCGTGTATGAATTACTTCATATTCATACAAAGGCTTGTGTATACTTTGTTACACAACCCGTGCTTTCTATCAAATAGGTGTACGTGTAAGTGCATTTATTTATGTAAAACGAAAGAAATCTTGTTTTTATTGGTGTTGTTTTTGAAAAATAATTAAACATATCAATATCTCATCAGAAAAGATTTTAAAAGAATTTTCTATCACTCAAACAATGTCTACAGCTCTTTAAATAGAAAATGGGACATTATTTAAGGGGGAGAAATATTCCAATTTTTTCAAAAATGATCTTTCAAAATGTCATCTCAGAATGAAAGGAAAAGTCTTAAACAATAACATATCATCTTTTGAAGGGGAGTTAATATTATTTTAACTCATAAGGGCTTAAGATGTTATGTGTTTTAACTTTTAGGGACCAAATGGCAAAACCTAGGACTTAAATACTAAGTTTGCATATTTAAGGGCTAAATATGTCATTAATATAACTTGGTTAAACTTAAGGCTAAAGTTTATAATAGAAATAGAAGGAGTGTGAAAGAACAAGGACCATTTCTGTCATTTTTTAAACTTCGGCCGGTTATACCCCTCTAATACACAAATCGCACCCTCCCAACTTTAAACTCAAATAAAAAACACTTATTTCCCTCTCTATACACATTTCGCACGCATCATCTTTGAAAATCAAAACTCGTGTTCAAGATTTAAGGTACATTCCTATACGTTTAATAACCCTTTAACATTCCTTTGGTGAAACAAATTAGACTAAAACCCCCTTTTTACACTCAAAAATCAATGAAATTCTATTTAGGTTTCATAAGTAAAAGGTTGAGGTTTTTCTTTAACTAGTTAAGGGGTTTTGATCATTAGTATGCGTCTAAGCTTAGTGTGAAACAGTTTTTGATATCACTAACGTATGCTTGACTTATGGTGATTTTCGTGTATATGAATGATGCGAAACATGTGATTGTAATTAATTATATGTAGGCTTGCATTTAGTAGCCTCATATAAGTCTCCTTGTGCCATTGAAACTCGTTTTTGCTTCCTAAGATCTCTTTTACTTGGAAAAGGTGGTTTGTAGGTGCGTTAGTTCTAATATGGTTATAAGGTTGCTTATGTGATTCGATTTGTGTATTGGTTATTTGTAATGTGTCCCTAAGTGTGTATTTCTTGCCTCCTAGATGTCCCTTATTCCATTTGAATGGTGTTTCTTCTTTGCCTATGCTTGAAAATTGGTTAAATATGCTCGTTTATAGTCTAAATCTTATGTTTAAGGATTCTGTGATGATATTACATGATTTGAATGATAGGGATTGATTCTTGTTGATTTATGATGATAAAATGTGTGTTAAGAATCTTGTAAAGCATGCAAAACATGTTATGAATTAACAGTGCGAAATGTGTTTATGTAGTCTTGTGCGAAACATGTTTTGTATTAACTGTGCAAAATATGCTTATTCATTTTGTGCGAAACATGTATGTTCAGTGCGAAATGTGATAGGTGTAATAAACTATGCGAAATATGACATTTTATTAAAAGAAACTCTGCCCAAATTTTCTAAAATTTGTGTAAAACTTGTTTATTATGTCTTATTACATCTTTGTCACAATTGAATATGTATAATTTGCCCTCTGATTGAATGTTTGTCCGAAGTTCTCTTGGACTTGTCTAGTTGACTTCATCAGTTGACTTGGACTATTGACATTAGTTGACTGTATTCTTAGAGTGTATTAATACGGACATGTTTGCATGAAACCTAATCATAGGATATTCATAAATCTATCAAATCATCAAGGATAACCAAATTAGTTAGTAAAATATATTTGTTGTGTATATGAACTGTATTGGTTAATTCTTAAGCAGAATCATAAATCCATAAGAAACTCAACAAGTGATTGCTTGTGATGAGAAATAGGTTCCATCTACTTAAATGGTCAAGATAAGCCCTACCAATGTTAGACTGGAAACCACTGTGCATCAGAAGGAAGAAATATTTCAAGTTATCATTGATGTGATCAAGAACTCCACATGCTTTAAGGCATTCACTATCTCTGTAGAAGTCCCTAAAATCTTTATACAGTAGTTCTGGTACACTATCAAGAAGATCCAAGACATAGATTCTTATGAATTTATTCTTGCCAACAAGAGGTGTGTAGTTGATGCTGAAGTCTTTAGAAAGATTCTTGATATATGTCCAAGAGTTAAAGGTGAAGAATTCATTGAGGTACAAGATGATGATGCTATTTTTACCTTCCTTATTGACGTTGGCTACAAAGGTCCACTACACAAGCATACCAACATGTATGTGGATCACATGCATCAGCCATAGAGAACTCTGGCAGCCATTATTAACAAGTGTCTCTCTGGGAAGACTGGAAGCAATGACAGACTGAGGAAATCCAAAATTGACATACTGTGGGGCATGTTCTACAAGGAAAATGTCGACTATCCTGAGCTGATTTGGGAAGACTTTGCTTTCCAGATTGACCATAGGATGGAGAAGAAATCAAGACGTGAAACTATGCCATTCCCCAGATTCACCAAAGTTATCATCAATCACTTCCTCTTATAACACAAGTCTCTCTCCAAGCTAAAGTTTCAACACCATCACACAATTAAAGATGATGGTGTTGTAAGCAGATTAAAATTTGTTAGAATTGGTGAAGACTATCAGGAATATAGACTTCCCATTCTGAAGACTATGCTGACTGAAGGGATTAAGCAATCAGAGTCTTATCAGATGTCCATTAAATACTCAACTGGTCAAATTCCTCTCAAAAAGAGCAGAGGCAAAGGGTCTCAAGGGAAGAAGACTGCAGATACTCCTAAGGCAGTTGTTGATGTGTCTGAAGAGTCTAACTCTGAACCTGCAAGAACGAGAACAACCAATAGAAGAGTGATTAAGAAGAAAGTCAAAATTTCTGCAGCTGACAACATCATTCATGATCCAGACTTCGCTTTGGAATTAGGTAAATCTATCAGCTTAACTGAAGCTGCAGAAAAGGAAGCAGCAAGGCAAGTCCATGCTACTCATGCAAGGGTTGTGATTGAATCTGTCCCCTAGCCTGCTAGAAGAAGACCATTAGGTATTGCCTTTAGAGATACTTCTTGGGTGTCAAAGAAAGTGTCTCCTGATCCTTCTCGGATTCTCAAGGGTGTTTAATCTTTAACTCCTGAAGAACAACTTGTTGTTGACACAATGCGAGCTCTCAAAGAAAGCAAGAAAACCAGCAGAAGACAACCATGTACTAGAGGCTCAATTGAAATAACTGGTAGGATACCAGGGGTCCCGATGAGTCCATAGTCGTCTTTGCTACCTCAAGTGAAGGAACTGGTACTAAACCAGGGGTTCCCAATGAGGAAAAGGTTACTTCAGAAGCGAATGTTATACTAGAGTGGGGATCTAAACAAGAAAGTGAATACTTTAAAGAAGAGGATGATGATGAAATGATTGAATGGGTAGACAATGATGAAGAGGAAAATAAGAAGGATGAGATGATGATAAAAGCATCGATCTATAACAGACATACGATGAAGAATCTGATCACGAATTTGTGCATGGTGATGAACAAGTAAATGACGATGAAGATAAAGAGATGACCAATGATGAAGTTGAAGAATCTGGGAACGGTGATGCAAAAATATTTGATGCGGCCAAAGCAGATGCTAAAAAGACTGAAGAAGTAAAGGATGGTGCCAAGAAAGCTGAACTTCCTCCAACAAGCTCCAGCTTATCTGTATCTTTAGGTTTTGGTGATCAATTTCTTAAACTTTCATCTGATACTTCTTTAATTAGTACTGTTAAGGATACTATAGATGCTGAGATCAACTCATTATTGGATATTAAAATCCAATCTGAAGTTCCATATATCCAGTCTCCATTCGTCCTTACTGTACCTGTTTTGGTGATTTCTAAGCCCTCGGTCCTCACACCTATACCTGAAACTCCTTAAGTAGCTCCTACTACAACTCTTCTACCCCTCCATCTGTCTCCACCATACCACCTACACTACTCTAAATACCAACACTAATTCCTACACCACCAATCACAATTGAAGCTCCAACCATCACCACTATTGTCCCTAAATCCGATGCACTCTCTGCTGTTTAGCTAAAAGTTACAAAATTAGAAAAGGATGTGTCTGAGCTAAAGAAAATTGATCATTCTGCTTGCTACTCTCAAGTCACAAGCTCCAACTGTTATCGATAATTATCTTGGATCCATACTAGGTGATACACTTCAAAAGGTGCTTCAGAGACACGCTCCAGACCTTATTCAGAAATACTCTGTGAAGCCAGTTTCCGAGTCAAGCAAGATTTAAGCACCAACAATTGATCTTGAATAAGAATCTGAGAAGAGTGCTTCAGAGATTTGCAAGATTAAGAAGGAATAAGCTGAGAAGTAAAAGATGCTGAAGTATACAATTAAGTCTACTGACAAGGCAGCACTCAAAGAGTATGATCAGAAAATCGCTCTCTACCAGACCATGAATGAAAACAAGTCTTTCAACATAAATCCTACTAATCATGAATTATACCATGCTCTCATAGAAGCTTTAATAGAGGATGAAAATGCCATGGATAAGGGAGTTGCTGATACAGTCAAGAACCATAAAAGATAGCATGATGATGATGAGGATAATGATAAAGACCCCTTTGTTGGACCAAACCAGGGTAAGAAGACAAAAATGAGAAGAACAAAAGAGTCAGAGTCTTCAATGAAACCATCCACCACCAAGGAAACCTTCATAGGTAAAGCTTCATCCAAAAGTTTTAAAACCGGTAAGTCTGCAACTGCACAGGAACCGATTGAAGAACCAATAGCTAAGGTGGTAATGGATGACCTGGTGACCACGACAAAGGAAAATGTGGTTCATGATGCTGATCAACCACATGATGATTCTACTTAAGCTAAGGACAAAGCTCCAAAGCAAGATTGGTTCAAACAACCTCCAAGGACTCCTACTCCTGATCTGGAATGGAACAAGCGTCAAGTTGTACTTGATCAACCTGAACAGCCTTGGCTCAACAAAACGGTCTATGTTGTAAAGGATCCTCTAACATTCAATGATCTAATGGCCACTCCGATTAATTTCTCCAAGTATGTTATGAATCGACTCAGGATAGACAATCTTACTCAAGCTCACTTAGTAGGACCTATATACGAGCTAATGAAAGGCACATGCACAAGCAGCATTGCACTTAAGTATAATATGGAAGAATTCTTCAAAGCACTAATAGAAGACTTGATTGGAAGAATCCAGGAGGAGATCGTTGTCCCTTTGACTTAACTAAGCCTTTCCCTTGAAAGGTCGTCCAGGCCATCTAACCATAGCTGCTGAATACTTCTTTAGCAACGATTTGGAATTTCTAAAATCATCAAATCCGGTGAAGAACTACACTACGTCTATCACGAAGATAAAAGCAGCTCGGTATGAGATAGTGAGAATTGAAGACATGTTCCCTATGATTTAGAGTACTATTAAATTTGGGTATGACAAAGATATTGAAAAAGGAATCAAGCATTAGGGCAACAAGCGTCAACTTTGGTATAGATCTCAAATAAATAAATTTTCCAAGCATAATGTCTATTCCACTCAAAAGATTATTAGTGTGGTTAGTGTGAAGGTCGAGAGATTGCATGGTTATGGTCATTTGGATGAGATTGTGGTGAAAAGAGCTGACCGTCAGCTATACAAGTTTAAAGAAGGTGACTTTGTGGATCTACACTTGAACGACATTGAATACATGCTTCTTCTTGATGTTCAACACAAGTTATTTCATCTCAACGGCAGTGACATTGTTGACTTGATTGTGGCCCTTCGTATGTTCACAAGAAGTCTTATCATCATAAGACATGTCAAAGATCTACAACTTGGTGTAGAAAGTTACCAAAAGAAACTTAATATCCCCGCACCTCAGAAGACCTTTCTTGAAACCGAATTCAAATAACTCTACACTCCATCACACAAACCACCAGGGGTAATCTATGAAGACTTGAACAAACAGAAAAGAGTGATACGGGCTGATGAGCTATACAAGTTCTCAAATAGGACACTCAAGACTGTTCGCAATGAGCTTCATCACAGAATACTCGATTTTCATCTGGGATACAACAAGGAGATGTCAAGGAGAAAGTGGACGGCTATATACAAAAGGAGATCGGAGCTTATGGTCGAACTTATTGATAAGTAGATGCGAGAAAGATGGATCATAAGGAATCTTGAAAGATTGGTTGGTGCTCAGGAACTCAAGATGGACTACAAACTGATGACACGCACTGAATGATCGTTAGGTCCAATCTTAAATCTTATCTTGTGAATAATGTGAATATGTAGTATAGGCTTATAAAATAGGCAAGTATACATAGTGGTTGAGAACGAATTTTCTAGAATTTTTCAACAAATTCAAAAAAATTCAAATTAACGTACTCAACACTATATATACAATTCCCTCATAAATTGAGGGGGAGCATTAAAATGTTCCTAATAAGGCCTGTTAATTATCGTAACATTTCTCTCCCCAAACAGTTTTCAAACATATTTGAATCAATTGATATCCAAAATATCAAGAGATTTGACATTTTTAATAAGGGGAGAAAATGTGATTAAAATATTTGACTAAAGATGTGATTCTAAGGACTCAAGTGCGAGCTTCACCCTTCATGTGCTAAACATTTTCGAATATCGATGCACATGTTGAGGGGGAGCATTTCTTAAAAGTAAAACCGTCGAGGTACTAAATGTTTTGATTTATATAACAAAGTACCTTGATCAATGTGTTCAAAATGTTTTAAGGCCGAGAACAATACCAAAGACTGACCATGTTTGTAATTAATTGGAGTATAAGGTGGTTAAGATTAGGTATTTATTCCAGTGATCCAGCCAGAACCGGAGGGATCTATCTAAAGACATTTAGATAGAATATAAGTCCTTATATATGATACAAAAGGAATAAAAGTGAGTGATGTATCGTTGTGTGGTGTATATTTTATTGATTCAAGTTTTAAATTTATATTTTGCCGACTAAACCAAAAACAACACTTTAACGGGCAGTGTACCAGATCAGTAGTAGTTTCGTGGTAAGTAGGGTGTCGAACACTTGAAGCGAGGTTAAATCTATCAATTTAATTAATATCTTGGTTATCTAATCTATGTTAATTCTATCCTATTCTAAACTTATGTCAGTCCTAGTCCTAATTCTAACAGGAAAAGGGGGTTTTTCAGCGTGAGAGACTGGCATGGTTTGGTTGGTGACTACAATCAATTCAAGGCACTTTAACCCATACTAGCTAATTAAACAAAAGATAAAAGATCGGTCGAGCCAAATATAAGAAAAATGTATTAACCATTATTAATCCACGATTCTAGAAAGTTTCGTTTGTATATAACGTGCAATGATTGTCTCCTCTTCGGAGGTAGCATATCATTCTTAAGACTATGCGTTACATCATCCTAAAGACCTATACACATAAATTTGTACACAATTAAAGTATCCGCGATAAAGCACCATATTCGCTAATTAAATCTATTCTTAGGAGGGATTATAGCATGGTGATCTGTTAAACCCTAGCTCATAGTATACTTTACCACTTACCGGCTGTTAATGGAAGTTATACACTAGTAGTGTTCACTTTGGTCGTCACCTAACCAAAGAGAAACAGACAGTTACCTTGTTACACACTTATCTAGGGGTCACAAGCCTATTCAACAAACGGATCAATAAACTATTTGCAATATCCAATTAACTATGGCAATATCCAATTAACTAGTTAAGCCCGAAGCGTATCCTAGACACAAACTTAGAAGGACAATATTTGTGATCCTATGATTCTAGATGTATAAATTACTATATGGAGAGCTATCCCAGACTCTAGATCTACTTGGTCCGTATCACTAGATCCAGTTGAATGATAGGTCGCATATAAAAGCGCGTAAACAAGTATAAATTGATAAACATAAACAAGCATTCAACGATAAATCAAGAAATCGAGATAAACAAATACCAAACATTTAGATCTTCATAATAATAGCTAATACCCGAAGGTATTAGCCTTCAAACGTCATAATAAATACAAGAGCAATTATTTAGCCAAGGTAAACTAACCGAGTTAACGAATGATACCAAAAACTAAACGATTACTAAAGTATATGGAATTACACGATGTCTCATATGGAATTGATAACATTGCTTGACCTCTTCTGCTCTTTTTCTCCTCTGAAAATCGACTTTTATGGTTTAGGTATCGAGAATATGATTTAGCACACTTAAAACTCGTTTTTGAGTTTTCTATTTATAAGGTCTGGAAGTCAGTTCGATACGGCGTATCCAAGGATTGGATACATCGTATTGGGGATTTCTTGGAGTAGGGACCACGCTTGATATCTTCCAGAATATTCACATACTATATCTTGAATACGGCGTATTGAGTTTCTCTAGATACGGCGTATTAAGCTTGTTTCCTTTGTGGTCTTTGGCGAGTGTAGGCACGGATACGCCGTATCTTCCTTGATGGATATGGCGTATTGGTCATCAGAATAGTAATCTTCAAAATATCTTCATTTAAGCTCCAGAATGCGCGCCTTTTGCTAATTTTCACCAATTACTCCATAATTACTGCAATTCTCAAATATAAATGATTAAGTAATGTTAGATATTAGAAAAAGACTCGATCACCCCGTGTATTATACCGTTTATTGTTGCTCGTAGTTAAGTAGTTAATGTATAACATTCGGTAATGGGCCGGGTATTAAACCTAACATGTAAGCCCACTACTAAGGCCTTATGGCCGGTTTTATTGTTACTATATAAGCCTCTTCCATGCCATGGAAGAGGTGGGTTAGTCATTTTCATAATACAAGTTCATTTTCTCTAACTAGAAAGTTCTCTCTTACTTTCTCTCTCTAGAACTTGGCTAATCCACTAGTCATTCGATTGTGTTATGATTTCCAATATCCTACAATTGGTATCAGAGCACATGGGATGATTAGCTAGATTGTGTGTGCGTTTTCTTGGTTATTTTTGATCAAAAGTTTGGTTTTTGAAGGTTTATAGTATTGTTCTTGGTTTTCTTTGATCTTGACATTTGTGATGTTAAAGTTTATGTTTTTATAGTTGCTATAGCCTTCTAGTACTAAGTTGTGCAAAAGAAACCAGGCAAAAACATTCAAAGGGTGATTTTTAGGCGTTTTTAGGTGAAAATACACGTTTTTTATTCTAGCAACTTGATTCGAGACTCTCTCCAATGGACAACTTAATTAAGAACTTAACCAACACACTTGCCTTACTCACCTAATCATACAAAACATACCTACCTTAAACAAACAATCAACTTAGAACTTCATCAAATACAAAGAACCAAGCCACAGTTTAAGACGGTAGGGTTGTTGTTCAGAATGTTCATGGTCGACAGAATAGAGGTCAAGGGAACAGTGCATGGGGTGCAGGTGCAGCTGGTTATGAGGGAGCTCAGAACAGAGTTAGGAATGCAAATCCAGGTCAAGCAAGGCAGATTAAGTGCTACAGCTGCAACGGTATAGGCCATATAGCAAGGAACTGCACTCAGTCTAAGCGACCACAAAACTCAAAATACTTCAAAGATAAGATATTGCTGATGCAAGCTCAGGAGAATAGGGTGGCATTGGATGAAGAGCAGTTGTTATTTATTGCAGGTGGACAAGACAATGCAGTTGATGAAGATGTGGATGAGCAACCAGTTCAGGACTTAGCACTCAATGTGGATAATGTGTTTCAAGCTGATGACTGTGATGCTTTTGATTTTGATGTTGATGAGGCTCCTACTGCACAAACTATGTTCATGGCAAATCTATCATCCGCAGATCATGTTTATGATAAAGTCGGTTCGTCTTATGATTCGGACATTCTATCTAAGGTACACGATCATGATCACTATTAGGATGTTGTTTGTGAACATCATGAAATACATAAGATGCATGATGATGTACAACCAAACTATGTTGTTGACTCACATGCTGATTATATGAATGATAGTAATATGATTCAGTATGATCAATATCTAAAGGACAACGCAGTGCCAGTTGTACAAAGTAATGTATCTTCCGTACCAAATGATGCATACACCTCTCCCTGAAGATAGGATAGGTTACATCGGATGACTTTGGCAACAAACATTCTACTTCAAGGGTTACCAAAGGACATCTACACTCTCATCAATCATTACACTGATGCAAAGGACATATGGGACAATGTGAAGATGCTTCTGGAAGGTTCGGAATTAACCAAAGAAGACCGGGAATCACAACTGTATGATGACTTTGAACACTTTCGTCAGAACATAGGAGAAACCATTCATGACTACTATGTCTGGTGTGCTAAACTCATCAATGCATGCGGAACATCAAGATGACCATGTCCAGAATGCAGCTGAACTCAAAGTTTGTGAACAACATGTTGCCTGAATGGGGTCGATTTGTAACAGCAGTGAAACTATAGAGGATTGAGGGAGTCTAACTATGATCAGTTGTATGCTTACCTGAAGCAACACGAGGCACATGCCAATGAGAACAAAATGATGTTGGATTGATTCACTCAACACACTGTGGATCCTCTTGCTTTGATGTCCAATGTCTCACACCAACAGTACTATTCACAATCATCTACAACTCCACCATCCACATATGTTCCACCACACTTTGCTGACAACTCCCAACTTGATTCTGGACTTTCTATAATGAACAACTTAATTGAGGACTTAACCTACACAATTGACCTACTCACGCTAATATACAAAACCTACCTTCCTCAAACAAACAATAAACTCAGATCTTCTTCCATTCATAGGAACCAAGCCTCAGTTCAAGGACGGTTGTTTGTTGTTCAGAATGTTCAGGGTCGACAGAATAAAGGACAGGGTAACAATGCACGGGGTGCAGGTGTAGCTGGTTATGGGGGGCTCAGAACAGAGTTGGGAATGCTAATCCAGGTCAAGCAAGGCAGGTTAAGTGCTACAACTGCAACGGTATAGGCCACATAGCAAGGAACTGCACTCAACCCAAGCATCCACAGAACACCGAATACTTCAAAGACAAGATGTTGCTGATGCAAGCTTAGGAGAACGGGGTGGCATTGGATAAAGAGTAGTTATTGTATATTGTAGGTAGACAAGACAATGCTATTGATGAAGATGTGGATGAGCAACCTGTTCAGGACTTAGCACTCAATGTGGATAATGTGTTTCAAGCTGATGACTGTGACGCTTTTGATTCTGATGTTGTGAGGATCCCACGGCACTAAAATGTTCATGGCTAATTATCATCCGCCGATCTGTTTTTGATGAAGCTAGTCCGTTTCTGATTCGGCCATCTATTATGGAGTCACGACCATGATCACTATCAGGATGCTGTTTGTGAACATCATGAAGAACACGAGATGCATGACGATGTACAACCAAACTACGTTGTTGATTCACATGCTAATTATACGAGTGATAGTAATATGATTCCGTATGATCAGTATGTAAAGGACAACGCAAGTGCCAGCCCCCCCCCCCCCCCCATTACAAAGTATTGTATGCTACTGTTTCAAATGATGCATACATGGTGATATTTAATGATATGCATGAACCACATGCCCAATCTGTCTTGACAAAACACGGGAAACACAGTGTTGATTTTCATTAACTTGCTGGAACCTTGCAACATATAAGGACAAGTTGAATTGTTAAAAGACGGGTAGTTTGGAAATTAACAAGAAGAGAACAAAAGATTGATGCACAATTAAGAATAGTTATCACTGACCGTAATATTAAGGAAGAAATTTGAAAAAGGAACTTCATTCTGTAAAAATGCAACTTGCTTCTACCATCAACCATAACAAGTCAATGGTAGAAGAAGTTACGTCTTTGAAAAAGGATTTTAAACAGAAAGAAAACAAATACCTTGAAGAATTTTTAGACATGAAAGCTTTAAAAGAAAAGGTCGAGGATAAATTATACAAACAAGACCAGAATAAGGTAGCTAATGGCTACAAGAACCCTTTATGCCTCACCCGTGCAAAGCAAGTTCAGCCTGCTCTATATAATGGTTATGAAATTATCAAAAACAATTATGTCCCGGCTTTAGTGCACAACATAGAGGATACCCAGAGGATACTGAATCAATAAGAGGGAAATGAATGACAAAATGAAAGACCTTGACGTGTGTGACTCATAAGGTTAAGATTGCACCACCTGATTACTCGAAAGAGAATTATTTAGCGACCTTCACACCACAGAAGCAATTGACCCCTGAGCAAATATTTTGGTCTCAAGATCTCATCAAGATGAAAGAAGAAGCTCTCAAAAAGCAGACCACCGCCTCAAGACCAATCAAAGCGTTGATGGTGTATCCGCCAAATACACCTGCAACGCTTGTCCCTAGGGTGCTTCCAACAAAGAGTCAAGTGAAAATTAATATTTTTACACTCATACAACTCTTTTCAGAATTTGAAAAAACCTGTAAAAAGAGAATTACACCAACAGGGCTCACTGAAGGGGAAAGGGGTTTTGAACAAACCAAGGAATGTTACCTCACCGAGGTCATTCCATTTTTCAAAACACTTAAAGAACATTTTGAGGGAATTCAAAAGGCTTTAACTAAAGAAATTAAAGAAATGAAAGACATTTTTGAAGAGTTGGAAGCTGAAGTTGACCAAAATGTTGTAAATAGGAAGCATGATGAGATTGAGCGGAAAAATCTTCTTATTGCAAATGATAATTTAATTGTTGATTGCTTGTCCAAAGAAGTGTTTTATATTGCAACGAATTCTGAGCTTACTGTATCTAGATTTACTGAAATGCATGAAGCCCACACCATTGTTCAAACACGTTGTCTAGAACTTAAAGCAGAGCTTTCTAAATTACGAGATAAGGTTCAAAAGATTGATAATACTGATTTAGTAAAAACGGTATTCCTATCTTGAGGTTAATCACTTAAATTTACAGTTAAATTATCAAAACTTTAAAGAAAGTTTTGGAAACAACCCATCTCCACCCGCTCGAGATACTCCTGATTTTGACTCAGTCTTTGTAATCGGAAAATGAAAGCTTCCATTCAAGGAAAGGACAACGCCATCAAAAAATTGAGAACGCAAATCTCTCAATTGAAAGAGACCCGTAGTGAAGCAGACCGTACTCTTGATTTCAGGACCTTAGATTTTTAGATCACTCAATTAACTGAAAAAGTCACCGTTCTTCAAGAACAAAATGAGCTTTTTAGGGCAGAGAATGAAAAAGTTAAACAGCATTACAAGGAATTGTACGATTCTATTAAGATCACGCGTGCTAAGCATATAGAACAGACAACGGCCTTGCTAACTGAAAATGAGAATCTAAAAGCCCAAATACATGAAAATTTGAAATGCAACACTATGGAGTCATGTAAAACCATGTTAATAGAGTTGTGCAACCTGGTAGGTATGCTATAGATGTTGAACCAATTCCCCCTCACAATAGGAACAACAGGGAAGTTCATCTACATTATCTCAAACATCTTAAGGAAAGTGTAGAAACCCTTCGCGAGATAGTAGAGGAAGCTAAGGTTGAAAGACCATTAGATAGATCACTTGCATCTGCTTGCCTTTACACCAAACACTCTTATGGAACTCTTTAGAATATGCGGATTGGAACTTGTCGAATAGACATTAAACAAATGATTATAATAAGCATGCTCATTACTCCTTTAATTAGGAAAAAGCAAGTTACTTTTGAAGAACAATGTGACACGTTAAATAGTAATTTCATTTAGTTCTCTCTATTGTTGACACCATTGTGTTGTGATGATATCCATGATGTTACGCCTTGTGTTTCCGCCTAGGTGGGGTGTGACAGCGGATCACAGCCTAGGAGCAATACCAAGAAAAATAGGATCTCGCCAGCTAAAGGTGTCAACACAAAGAAAGTAGAAGAACGCCCTAGGACAAATAGGTCTAACTTAAGAACCACGAATTGTATTTATTCTAGTAGTAGCTCTAAGCGTACCGTAATTCATTCGAATTCTGATTATGTTTGCCAAACATGTAACAAATGTTTAATTTATGCAAATCATGATGTGTGTGTGGTTGATTATTTTCAATTTGTTAAGGCATCCCCTTCTATTCATAATATTCATAATGTTATGCGCAAAGTTAAGCAAGTTTGGAAACCTAAGCAAGTTAGGCAAGTATGGAAACCCACAAGCAAAGTGCTTACCAGTGTTGGTCATCAATGGAGACCCACGGGCAGAATATTCACTTTAGGAGAACAGTGCCCTTTAACTAGGCTCACTGCACCCAAAGTAGTATCTGCTAAGCAAAACGAGTATCAGGCCATTACTGTGCTAACAAGCAGGAACCCAACCAAAATTGGGGATCCAACTTTCCAAACTCTCCATCTACGTAGTGTTTTTCAAATGCAGGTCGTGACCATATCGTCCTTTGGTATTTGGACTCATGTTTGTTCAAAACAAAAAATTGAAAAAAAAAAAACCCTTGGAAAGAACGCTCACGGCTCAGGAATTTCATGAAAAAGTTCATCGGGACAGTTAGATTCGAGAATGACCACTTTGGTGCTATCATAGGTTATGGAGATTACATGATTGGTGACAGTGTGATCTCCAGGGTATACTATGTGGAAGGACCAGGACACAATCTTGTTTTCATGGCACACAATTTGTGTATTCTGACCTAGAAGTTGCATTCAAGAAACATATTTGTTATGTTTGAGACACGGATGGTGTTGAATTAATTAAAGGTTCTCGTGGTTCAAATTTATACACTATTTTGGCCGAAGACATGATGAAGTCCTCCCTAATCTGTTTGTTGTCCAAAGCCTCCAAGAACAAATCATGGTTATGGTATCGACGCTTAAATCACTTGAACTTCGGTACCATCAATGACCTTGCAAGAAAGGATCTCGTAAGAGGCTTACCTAGATTGAAGTTTGAGAAAGATCATCTTTGCTCTGCATGTCAACTAGGAAAGAGCAAAAAACATACCCACAAACCCAAACCTGAAAACACCAACTTGGAAGTTCTTAATACCGTTCA
The DNA here is from genome assembly GCA_026074375.1 of Tanacetum coccineum. Classification (NCBI taxonomy): domain Eukaryota; kingdom Viridiplantae; phylum Streptophyta; class Magnoliopsida; order Asterales; family Asteraceae; genus Tanacetum; species Tanacetum coccineum. The sequence goes on from BQNB010045506.1 coordinate 29,415, forward strand.
TATGGATTTATGTGGCCCGATGCGAGTGCAAATAATTAATGGGAAGAAATACATCTTAATCATGGTTGATGATTATTCTCGGTTTACTTGGGTCAAGTTTTTGAGATCGAAAGACGAAACCCCAGCGGTCGTCATCAAATTTCTGAAGCAAATACAAGTCCGGAAACTCAACAAAACTGTCAAATAGTCCGTAACCGAAATGGCACAGGGAAATATTGTCAATAAGATTTTTGACTGATTATTATGAACGTGTTGGCATTTTTCACCAAAAGACAATTCCGAGGACACCACAGCAGAATGGCATTGTCGAAATACGAAACCGTACCATTGTAGAGGCCGCTAGAACCATGCTGATATTTTCCAAGGCCCTGATGTTTTTATGGGCAGAAGCTATGGCGACTGCTTGTTACACAGCCCCAAACCGATCCCTCATTCACACCCGTCACGACAAAACCCCATATGAACTGGTGCATGATAAGAAGCCTGGTCTTACCTTTTTCTGTGTCTTTGGTGCTCTTTGTTACCCTACAAATGACAGTGAAGATCTTGTAAAATTGCAACCAACGGCTGATATTGGAATTTTCGTGGGTTATGCATCAAGCAGGAAAGGTTATCGAATCTACAACAAGAGAACCTGATAAGTGTTAAATACACATATCCATTTATGCTTAAAATAGCCCAAATAAACCCAAAACAGACCAAAAATAGCAAAAAAATGGGCATGTATTTGGTGTTTTTGTTTGGTGTGCAGGTAGGATATTCAAAAAATCCACAAGACATAGTCAAAAACAAGCAAGCACGGACACGAGAACGGAAGAGTGAACAAAAGCCGGAAGCAAAGCCAGGAAAAGTCAAACCCTCAGTCAAAGTGGTCAAATCATGGTCAACAAGACCCAAAATATTCCATTTAAGCCCCTCAACTTTCAGAAAAATCCATAAATGGTCCCTAAGCCTAATTGGGCCTTACCCGGATCCTTAAGCCCAAAAAACCCTTAGCCCATTCAAACTTATTTATAAACACAATGCCGTTTATGCACTTTTTCGAAACTAGTTTATTAACTAGAAAGGAGGAATTCAAAAAGAAGTATGGGACTAATATGGCAATTAATAACCCAAAGTTATAAAATTTTTGGTTCCTCGTTTTAGTTGTAAAAAGGCGCGAAGCTCTTTTTACTGTTCATCATCACTTTTGTTTCACCAAGCAGTCAAAACAAGGGGCAAATAGAAATCAAAGGGTGCGTTATTCCAACTTCAAAGCACCTTAACAACACAAATGCAAGGACAGATTAGTCAAATCAAGAGGCAATCATTCCTCACTCAAGCTCTAGGCCACGTGGACATGAAGAAAGCACACAAGAGGCGTGGGTTTTGCACTAAACTCACTCACAAAAGAAGCACAAGCTGTCACAATCAAAGAATGACAGCTTGGCAATCCTCAAGTGTCCACAAATGATCCCAACGGCTATGAATCATGATCCAATGATTAAGAGATTCAAGGGATAAGATTGAAGGATTGGAGAGCAAGGCAAGAGAGACTAGAAACTTCACCTGCAGCCTATAAATAGAGCCTCACTCTTCACACACAGAGGGAGCCTTAGATTTCTAGCTTAATTTTGTTTTAAAAACTTGTAATCTAAACTTTCCTTAAGTATTGTAAGACAAAACTTTTTTATTAATTAAATTCAGATGTTTTTAATCTTTCAAAATCTCTTTGATTCATAAGCTCTCATTTGTCTTATTTGATATTAAGCTAAAGCTCAATAAGCCCTCATAAGCTCAAAATCAGTTCTAATTAGTCTATAAGCTTATTATAGAGCTCAACTCACCTTAATCATACTTTAACTTGTAAAATCAGGCTTAAGTTCTATTAACCTTTGGATATTGGATTTATTAGCCTATTTGAAAGAGAGATCAATCCTGGAAAGGATCTCTTATTGACTATAACTCCTAGCTATTAATAAAGCAAGGAGAGCTGAAGATGCCCTTTTGTGACCATCTAGTTTTGCTAGAGGTGAGAAGTTCCTTTTTAATTACTTGAATTTCATAATTTAGACCTCTATAAGTTGATAGCATAGTTTCTTCTTAGATCTGCTGTGTTTTCTTAAATTACTAGCTTATATGTGTGCTATATATCTCTTTTTATTTTGGCTTATTAATATTTTAGTTAATCTGTTTTTTGCTTATATAAGTTTAAATCATAGTCTTCATAAATTGTCTGTAAAAACCTTAAACACCAAAAATAGTTATAAAATAGTTTAAATCTTAAGATTATTGCTTAATATGTTGTTATTCATGTTAGTTAGAGGTAGTTTATAAGCTAAAAATCATCTGGAAATAGAGGCCTCTTGATAAATATATTCTTCATTTGATGAAGTTTTTTTAAATAAGTCAAGAGAGTTAAAGAGTGTTTTTGGTTTAAGCTTATTTTGACTAACAACATCAAAAGTTTTTTGTTCATGACCTTTTTGAGAACAGCTTTTGATTTCAGTTAAAAACAATAGGAAATTAGTTTTTTATAAGTTAGTTTAAGAAATTTAGAGAGTTTGAGGCTAACTTAAGTGTGCCAGCACAGTTGATTTCGACTTGATTTTAACTTGTGCAAAATTTGATCTAAGTTTTAAAAGGCTTAGATCTTGCTTGTATTTTATTTGTGCACTCAACTTGAGTGTGTTTAAGTGCAGGTTTACCCTTTAGGTTAACCTGCACTATAACTTTGCACTTGTGCAAAGTGCATCAGTAGGAACTAAGGAGTTCCTACTGTCACTTTTAGCTTAATTTTTAGCTAGGTAATCCTAGGTTTTAGTTTCTAAGGTTAGAGTAGGATTAAGATTAGGTATAGCTTAATTCATTTTAAGACTTATTTTTAGTTTCCAAGCTTATTTACTGTAGAACATTTGCTTTTAAAATTCAACTAAGAAAACCAAAAGCCCAAAGACAGTAGTTAATAGTTGATAGCTTTGAATTAGATTTCTAGCTGCATAGTAGTATTATTGCTTATAAAATTAGTAGGCTATTAAGTATTTGTCAAGTTTGCAAAAAGATCATTTGCTGTATTATCTTTTTGAGAGCAATTGAGCTTGTAAGTTTTTTGTAGCTTATGGGCCTCTTTCCCTGATGTATGCTACTTTCATTCATGCGTTTTCAGTTTGTTCTCTAGTGTTTTAAGCTCAATGTCATTCCATAGGATAGAATAAGAAGCTCATCACTAAGCTTTCAAAACTTCTTTTGTTTCTAAAATTGAGCTTAATATACTGTTTTAGTAAAAATAAAGCCAAAACCCCACTTTCTGTGACAGCTTATTAATAAGCTGTTTCTGAGCTTATTAGTTAGTTTCAAGCATAGTCCCCTTATTAAAGTTGCTTAATTCTGTTGTCCTATATAAGTCCCTAAGTATGTTTAGTTTTGCATAAAAGTACAAAAATAAAAAAAAAAGTGCAAAAAGGGGTTGCCCACTACTCGAACCACGACCTACATCACTTATAGACCCAATGTGTTAACCAGTTTGCTTCAATAGCTCATCCATCCATATCACGCACAATTTAATACTAGTACACGATTTAATTTCCCTTTTCAATAGCTTTTTCTTCTTTAGAAAAAGGAAGTTGTTCATTATCTAAAATATCTTTTCTCTTTTCTCTCTTAATTCTCTCTCCTCTTTCTCTCTCTAAAAGTTCAACTCACTCTCTTTCTCATTTCTAGTTCTGATTTCGTGGTTAAATATATGAAGTGAAGTGTTAAGGGATCCTACACCTAGATTAAAGTTTGAGAAAGATCATCTCTGCTTTGCATGTCAACTAGGAAAGAGAAAAAAGCATACCCACAAACCCAAACCTGAAAACACCAACTTGGAAGTTCTTAATACCCTTCATATGGATTTATGTGGCCCGATGCGAGTGCAAATAATTAATGGAAAGAAATACATCTTAGTCATCGTTGATGATTATTCTTGGTTTACTTGGGTCAAGTTTTTTAGATCGAAAGATGAAACCCCAGAGGTTGTCATCAAATTTATGAAGCAAATACAAGTCGGTCTCAACAAAACTGTCAAATACGTCTGTACCGATAATGGGACAGAATTTGTTAATAAAGATTTGATTGAATATTATGAACGTGTCAGCATTTTTACCAAAAGACAGTTCGAGGACTCCACGACAGAACGGTGTTGTCAAAAGACGAAACCGTACCCTTGTAGAGGCCGCTAGAACAATGCTGATATTTTCCAAGGCTCCGATGTTTTTATGGGCAGAAGTTGTGGCGACTGCTTGTTACACCCAAAACTAATCCCTCATTCACACCCATCACGACAAAACCCCATATGAACTGGTGCATGATAAGAAGCCTGATCTTACCTTTTTCCGTGTCTTTGGTGCTCTTTGTTACCCTACAAATGACAGTGAAGATCTTGGAAAATTGCAATCAACAGCTGATATTGGAATATTCGTTGGTTATGCTCCTAGCAGGAAAGGGTATAGAATCTACAACAAAAGAACCCGACGAATTATGGAAACTATTCACGTTCAATTCGATGAGCTGACTGAGCAAATGGCTCCTGTGCAACTCAGTACAGGACCCGCTCCTACTTTTCTGACGCCTGGACAAATAAGTTCAGGGCTCGTACCAAATCCGGTTCCTGCAGCACCTTATGTACCCCCCACAAATAAAGAACTGGAGATTTTATTCCAACCAATGTTCGATGAATACATGGAACCTCCTCGTGTTGAAAGACCGGTCTCTCCTGCTCCAGCAGTTTCAGTCCCAGTCAATTCAGCCGGTACACCTTCATCTACTACCATTGATCAAGATGCACCTTCTCCAAGTCATTCACCGTCATCTTCGGCATTACAATCTCCAAGTTTACATCAAGGCGTTGCAGCTGAATCTACTCTCATGGAAGACAATCCCTTTGCTCCTGTTGACAATCATCCCTTCATAAACGTATTTGCTCCGGAACCTAGTTCTGAAGCATCATCATCCGGGGATCTTAGTTCAGCAGAATCTCCTTATGTCTCTCAAACACTTCATCATCTCGGGAAATGGAGCAAAGATCACCCGCTGGATAATATTATTGGCAATCCCTCTCGATCGGTATCCACCAGAAAACAACTGGCAACCGATGCCTTGTGGTGCTTGTATAACTCTATACTATCAAAAGTTGAACCAAAGAACTTCAAATCTGCAATAACTAAAGATTGATGGTTTCAAGCTATGCAATATGAGGTTCACGAATTTGATCGACTTCAAGTATGGGAATTAGTACCTCAACCAGACTGTGTTATGATTATTGCTCTTAAGTGGATTTACAAAGTTAAATTTGATGAGTACGATGATGTTCTGAAGAACAAGGCTAGGTTGGTGGCCAAGGGATATCGACAAGAGGAGGGTATTGATTTCGAGGAGTCATTTGCACCGGTTGCACGTATCGAGGCTATTCGTATCTTCATCGCCCATGCCGCCAGTAAAAACATGACCATCTATCAAATGGATGTAAAGACATCATTTCTGAATGGAGAATTGAAGAAAGAAGTCTATGTTAGTCAATCAGAGGGTTTCGTTGATCCAGACCATCCGACACATGTTTATCGTCTGAAGAAGGCTTTGTACGGTTTAAAGCAAGCTCCTCGGGCATAGTATGATACCTTATCACGATTTCTTCTAGACAACAAATTTTCTAAGGGTGCAGTTAATCCGACACTATTTACTCAGAAAACAGGCAAACATATTCTTCTTGTTCAAATATATGTAGATGATATCATTTTTGCCTTGACCGACCCTAAAGCATGTGACATATTTTCCGATGAGATGAGTTCTAAATTTCAATTGTCAATGATGGGGAAAATGTCTTTTTTCTTAGGTTTACAAATTTCTCAAAATCCCGGAGGCATATTTATTAATCAATCAAAATTTGCTCTTGAAATATTAAAGAAATTTGGGATGGATTCGTGTGACCCTGTTGATACACCCATGGTGGATCGACTTAAACTAGATGAGGACCCCTTAGGGATTCCATTTGATCAGACTCGATTTCGTAGTATGGTTGGCTCCTTAATGTATCTCACTGCCAGCAGACTCGACCTTGTATTCGTTGTATGCATGTGTGCTAGGTATCAGGCTTCGCCTACTAAAAAGCACCTTGAAGCACTTAAACGGGTCTTTCGGTATCTCATAGGAACCATTAATTGGGGTCTTTGGTATCCGAAAGACACCGCTATGGCACTAACGGCCTTTGCAGATGCGGACCATGCAGGTTGTCAAGACACACGAAGAAGTACATAAGGAAGTGCTCAGTTCCTTAGAGATAAACTAGTCAGCTAGTCATCAAAGAAACAAAAGAGCATTGCGATCTCAACAATAAAGGTTGAATACATTGCCATGTCTGGATGTTATGCTTAGATACTTTGGATGAGATCATAGCTTATAGACTACGGCTTTGTCTTCAATAAGATTCCCTTGTATTGTGACAATCGCAGTGCCATTGCTCTCTGCTGCAATAATGTCCAGCACTCCCGGTCCAAGCACATTGACATACGACACCATTTTATAAGAGAGCAAGTTGAGAAAGGCGTGGTTGAATTATACTTCATGATGATGGATTATCAGCTCGCGGATATATTCACCAAAGCATTACCATAAGAGCGGTTCGAATTTCTACTCTCGCGTCTTGGTATGAAGAGTATGTCTCCGGAAACTCTTAAACGTCTTCAGGAAGGAGAAGATGAGTAAAGGATGGTCCTCCTATATCCTATGTAAATATGTATATAGCTAAAATCTAAAAAGAAAATACAAAAATATAAAACCTACAAAAACCATAAAAATTAGAAAATAGAAAATACCGAAAATAGTTTTTCAAGACATGTCTTCCGTTTATCGATAACATTTACGGACCTAGAAATGTCATTCAATAATGACACGGGTCTTTAAATGAAGCTCGAACGGAAGTTCAAATTTTTCAAAACATGTCTTTATGGATTGCAGTTATTTCAGACTGCAACCCGCTTTTCAAATTGAGGAAAGCATGTCGCCAAAAAGACAGTTGTTCCTGACAACGGATGATTAATTTCTCCCGGGCATGGGTTACTTGATATCCATGCAAATTCGACTTAATGTACGCTTCAGTGCATTATTTCTTGATCAAGAAGAGAAGTCTTCTTTTTATCCAAATGATTTTCCGTCTATGATTCTTCTGAAAATTATTTGTGTTACTCACGGTGGACAAGTGTTGTTTGAAAATTTATTGGTCTTGAATTTTTCAAAATTTGACACTCAATCAATGACTACAGCTCTTTCAATAGAAAACGGGTCATTGATTGAGGGGGAGAGTGATTTCAAATTTATGACATCTAACGGGCATTTTTACTCATCAATTAATTAATTGGGAAAAGGTTTTGTAATGATCGGGTTTACAAATTGAAGGGGAGTTAAATTTAGTTTATCTCAAAAGGCCAAATTTGTCAATAATCTGTGAGTATAGGGACTTATGTGCAAATTTGCTAAATGTTTCCTAGGCTTGTATAACTATAAGGTCCATTTGTGCTATTTCTGAAACTTGTTCTAACCTATTAGTACTCTTTACCTGAAAGAGAAGGTCTTAGAAAGTTTAAGGACCAAATCTATCAAATGGTAAAACTCTTAAGGTATATAAGTGTCAGCAAGTTACTATTTGGTCAAACCTTCAAAATCCAGTCAAACTTTTTCTCTCCAAAACCGCCTTTGTAACTCGCTAGCTTGAACCACTTGTTGATTTTTCAATTTCTGTGGCATTTCGTGTTAAGGTACCCATTGATTTTCGTTCTTTATCATATAAGCATCTTTTATCTAGAAAATGGTTACCTAATTCTCCATGAATCGTTCTTAATCAAAGAGTTTGTCTAGTTTTATCATCTAAATAGTCATTGTTGTTTGGAATGATGTTTCTATTGTTGGGTTAGGTTTAGAATATATGAATGATGCTTTGTTTTTGATCTAATTGAATCCCCCATCATTTCTTTGTGATTGTTAAGAGTTGTGTGGTGTCTCTTAACTTTTATTAGTCAAAGGTTCCAAATTGTTGTTGTTTGTTGTTTCTGTTTGCTGCTATATGTTTGATAACATCGTACAAATGCTTATCAGGTGTCATATTGAATATATTTGATGGTTTGTGTGATTTAAGTCTTAGCGAATTCATTTTTGTGCTTGGTAGCGAGTTAATATTATTATTATTTTACCATAAACAGGCAACTCGCTACCATGTAGCGAGTTAAGGAATATAATATTGTAAATTTCATGAACAGGCAACTCGCTAGGAAGATTTTTAAAATATTAAAATAAGTAACTCGCTATTTCAAATTTTTCAAATTTTCCAGCGAGTTAAGTATTTTGTATATAATATTCAAAGCGAGTTATGTAGCGAGTTGTGTGACATATTATTCCAGAGAGTTATCATTGTGCATTTTGTCAACACATTCCAAGGTTGACTTCAGTTGACCTTAGAATTGACCAAGCTCATCTAACACCATATATCTGTACGTATGTCCTATTGTTGGAATTATCTGTGCAGATTCTATGGCTGACATGAATATTCCTGCTGATAATGTGCTTACTGAACAAGCTCCTGCTGTCGCACCACCTACCAGAACAGATGATCAGATATTGCCTTTAAGCAAGTGGGTGCCCATCGGCAAGAGCAACAGCGTACTCGATGTACACAAGCCTCAGAGGAATCCTATCTTCCCTATTGTTGTGGCCTTACTAAAGAACACCAACTTCTTCAGGGCCTTCACGGCATCCTCTATGATTCCAGCTATCTACATTCAGCAGTTTTGGGACACCATGTGCTTTAACTCATCTACTGGGTTGTACAGTTGTCAGCCGGATGAGCAATGGTTCAATCTTCACAAAGATATTCTCAGAGATGCTCTCAATATCACTCCAGCCAATGACCACAATCCCTTTGTGGCTCCACCATCGAGTGATGTTGTTATCGAGTATGTCAACATTTTAGGATACCCCAGCACTCTCAAGAACGTATCAGCAATGTCTATTAATGCTCTCTATCAACCATGGAGAGCCATCTTGGCTATGATCAACATGTGCCTTACAGGCAAAACTGCTGGATTTGACAGACCAAGACATCCAGTGCTTCAGATACTTTGGGGTATCATTCATTGCTCCAACATCGACTACGCTGAAAGAATTTGGGAAGAGTTTGTTCAATCCATACAGACATTTCTCACTGACAGGAAGAATCTTGCTACGGCTGCACGTGGAAAGAAAAAGACCGCTCATCTGCTTATTCTAAGTGTCAGGTTCACCAAACTGATCATCCATCATCTGAGAACCAAGTACAACATTTATACAAGGACTGGTTCTCCTCTCAACTACTCACACGAGGAAAGCATTCTGAATACTCTCAAATTTGTTAGAAATGATGGTAGAGAAATATTTGGCATGCCGATACCTGATGCTCTTCTTACTGATGAGATTAAAGGAGCACCCTACTACGGTGACTACCAAGAGCATGTTGCCAAGTATCAACACTTTATGGATGAAGAACGTGGCAAAGCTAAGAAAGGAGGAGCAACAGAGTCTTCTGAACCTACCAAGGTCACTAAACCCAAGGCATCAAACGCTACTAAACCCGCTGGTGACAAAGCACCAAAGCCCACCGATACTCAACCACCTAAGCCCAAACCAGCACCTACTCAACCATCAAAAGCAGTCTCAGAAAAGAAACGTAAATTGGTTAAGGAAACTCTTGATGAACCCTCACCAGCAAAGAGATCTAAGGGTGGACTAGTAACGAAAAAGCGCAAGCCTAAAAGTCCACTCAAGTTGGTTGATGAACCTAGTGATGAAGGTGTTCCAGTTAAGGAACCTGCCTACAATGAGGATGATGCAAACCATCAAAGGGATCTGGAGCTAAGTCTAATGGAACAAGGGGCACAAACACAAGGACTAACTCGTCTGGTGGTAATAAGGGAACCTGAGTCAAGGAGAATTCAACCGCTTCCAGAGGTACATGGAAAGGGAAAAGAGAAAGTCGTTGAGGAACAAGCTGCTCACGATCTACTCACCCTTTAGACTCCATAGAAGAAGAGTCTGGCATATCAATTTATCTTTTAGAAGCGCCCTCCTATACCCATTGAGTCCTCTGCACATGTTGAGTCGCCTTCCATGGATGCGAAACTTAATCTGACTGACAGTGAAACAGAATCTGAAGAGGAGGCGTCTAAGATCAATGCTAGAAATCAAAAAGGTCAGGCTGGACCAAACCCTGGTATACAAGATGAAAGACAGGCTAGACCAAACCCTGGTGAACAAAATGAAGGCCAGGCTAGACCAAACCCTGGTATAGCTGCAGATTCTCAACTTTAAACAAGTCATGTGGTTCATGTTGGACCAAACCTTGAACGCATAGACTTAGGGACCTCTGATGCTTTAACTCAGCATAAACCTGAGCAAATGGATGAGGAGTTTACCACAACTGCTTACCCAAATGTTCAAGAGAATCTCAAACTACCAACTGAAGATCAGGTGATACTTGAAGAACCTACAAGCTCTACCAGAACCCTGTCCTCTCTCCAATACCTTGATAAAGATCTCAGCTTTACTGATCAGTTTTTCGTAGAAAAACCACATGAAGAAGAATCAGGGAAAATGAATGTTGAAACAGAGGTTCAGTCAATGGTTTCAGTCCCCATTCATCGAGACACTTCCTCGGTTCCCCCAATGACCACTCCGGTTATTAATCTCACGTCTATGCAATCCGACTCTTCACTCCCAACATCAACAGCAACAACCTCAATAATCACAACAACAATAGCAATTCCACCAACACCTCAACCACAACAAAGCACCATAGATCCGATCCTAGTAAGTCGCATAGGTGAGCTGGAACAACATATGGCGGATCTGATTCAAAACAACTTAGCCTTGGAGGAAAGGTTGGACAAGCATAGGACCCGGCTATATAACTTGGAGAATCTCAATATTCCCCACAAGGTGAGCCAAGCAGTTGATGAGATAGTCACTGACAAAGTAGATTGGGCAATGCAAGCTCCACTTCGAGCTCGCTTCAAGGATCTGCCCACTGTTGATATGAAGGAGAAGGAAACTCCTTCACAAACGTAAGTGTTTAAAGACGACCTCCTACAATGCTCATACCCTTCAAATGAACCATGTAATAAGCCTACAAAAGTTCATGTGGATTAATTATTCCAATCAACGTCGAGCTGATCAGGAGGAAGCTCGTAAAAAGAGACGAAAGAGACGTGACGTTCCAACACTCCTCCTGGTTCACACCTTCACAACTGCCTACCCTCATCCAGCAGGCGCATCTGGTGCCTCCATGGGTTATGAGCACCTTTCCCACAAGACTTACAAGTGCATTGTTGACAAAAGATTCCATCTAACGAATCACCACACTCGTAACAACAATTGTGGTTAATTTGTGGAGGACTTTGCGAGGAATTTTCACCGGGGTCCTGTTTGACAACGAATGGCTCTCGAGGAGCATTAACAACGTTGGTATCGTCATCGGATGACTCGGAAGTGTTTAGAAGGTCTTGGTTAATTCCATTTTCATGACAAGTTGTAAACCAAACTTCCTTTAATTTCTTCCGCCATAGAGCACATCCTTGACAAGATGGACCTTCAACCGGGTTTCCACACTTTGCACAAAGTATAGGAGGTCGTTGAGACGAGTCGGGCGTTTTATTAGGATCACGAACGAACTTGTCTACGAGACCTCCTTTTGAACAACCACATGATTTATTGTACAAAGCTCCACAAGACGAACATTCCATAATCGTGAAGAGGGGATTCAAACGATAATCGAGTGACGCCATAAGAATTAAAAATAGAGGGATAAGAAGAAGAATTAAATGGCAAAGAGGTTAAAGGAGATTATTTTTGGTTTTTCGAGTTTTTTAAGCAACATATTTTATTAACGGACAAAATGAGATAAGACAACTTAAACCAATAATCAACTCGTTTCACGGTAGCTCTCTAAAAGAAAAACGCACAAAGGAGCGGAGGAGCGGGAAAGCGCGAAGCTATTAAAAACCTTCTCCTTTCGGGTCGTAGTTCCTCGGAACAACCCTCCTTATACCCCTCTTATAGTTTGTTAATCTCTTAAAGGTGAGCCGTATTTCACAAGTGACACAAAGGCAAGTTTTAAATCTTTTGTTCGGGAACTTATTATGATAATGCTTCAGTTGAAAGCATTATATTGATGATGATTTTTATTTGTTTTTATGGACAGTGTTTTTATATTTTTGGTTTTTTCTTGTTTTTATAAAAGAAAATGAAAAATATTTTTGTGTTTTTATATTTTTATAATAATAAGAAGAAAATATCACAAACGGAAAACAATAACTTCACGAGGAATGGTCTTCAAGTCACTAATCGTCAAACCGTAACGATATTGTCGCAACACACTTCCCCGGCAGCGGTGCCAAAATGATGATCAACTTCTTAGGGTTAATTATATCAAATATATAGTATAGTATTACCGGAAGTATCGGTTTCTCGCTTCGTTACCCACAAAGTTTGAAACCGGACCCGGGTCGTTTCTCCCCGACGAGGCGTGAAATTGACGGTTACGTTATTGGTTTGACAATTGGATGCTTGAATAAAGAAAGATATAATGGGTTTTCTAAAACTACGAGAAATTAATGCAATTTAAACTAAGGTAAACTTAAAACTACGGGAAAAACATAAATAGGCACGAGAATGTAAACTTAAAACTATGGGAAAGCATAAAAAGGCATTTAAAATAACTTAAAAATCTACAGGAAGCATAAATAAGGCATAAAAGGAAAACCTAAGTCTACGGGAACATGAAAATTAAGGCAATTAAACTTAAAACACGAAAACGAGAACGGAAATTAAAAACGAATGTGACTTAAAAACCTAAATTATCAAAATTTAATCCTAAAGTGAATTTTTAACTTTTAATTAATCCTAAGTGACAAAAAAGTAAGAACAAAGAAAACTAGACCAAAAACGGAAGTAAATTAAGCTTAAAAACGCTAAAATGAGAACGGGATTTTAATCCCGTTCTTTAAAAAACAAAATTTTGCAAAATAAACCCTACGGATGCAATTTTATTTTTCCTAGGTCCTACTTGATAAAAGAAAATTTTGAAAAAAAGATTTATATTTTTTTGACTTTTATTTTATTTATTATGAATTAATTACTGTTTTAAAGAAAATAAATGATTAAAAATAGTAAATAAAATGGGAAAATTATGAAAAAATAGGGAAAAGTCCTAAATTCTATGTAAAGCCTAGGAAAAATAAGCTGGTGATCCCAGCTTATCAAATAAGCTACGAAATAAGCTGAAAAGGCTTATGGGCTTATTGGGCTAAAAGGCCCTTAAATAATTAATGTTGCAAAACACTACCGGATGAGCTATTGTAGCACACCGGTAGTGAGTATGTGTTATAACGTTGGTTGATGGGGTTGAGGTCCCAAGTTCGAGCCCTGCTCACTTGGGGCTTCCCCTAATCCCAACGTTTTTGTTTTTCATTTTTTTTATAACTTTTTAGATAAGATGAAAATAAGCAACTTTAAAAAAGACAAAAAAAAATTATAACTAACAAATAAGCACGAGATAAGCTGAAAAGGCTTGACAGAAAAGCTTTTTACACTAAGAACCTAAACTAAGCTAACTGTTGGGTTTTTTTATAACACATAAGCTAAGAAGACAACATAATAAGCTAAAACAAATAGACTACTTTACTTAATAAGCAAAAAGGAACAAAAACAATCTAAGAAAATAAGCTAAATTAAGCTAAACAGGCAGAAATACTTAAAGGCTTTTTATACTATAAAATCTTAAGCTAAAGATGCAAATAAGCTCAAAAAGCTAGAATAAGCTAGGGGCAAAGCTGAATAAGCTAGGGGGTCTAAACTACATCTAATAAGCAAACACTATCAAAAATAAGCTTAAAATAAGCAACTAAAAGGATGGCAGATTCTACTTCTTAACCTAAGGCACTAAAAGGCCAAACTAATAAGCTACTAAAAGGGCAAAATAAGCTAATGGCAAAACAAATAAAGCAAAAAAAAATGATGCTCTAAACCTAATAAGCAAAAGCTAACAAAATAAGCTAAGGGAAACAAGTAAATAAGCCAGAAAAATCTAATAAGCTATAAGGCACAAATGTGAAGCATGACAGCCTAGGGACACTTTTTTGGCTTAATTTTAAGCTAATTGGAGGGAACTTAAGGTCAAACAGCTAATAAGGGCTTAAAGCTCAGCTAATTGGCTATCTAAAAATGCAAAGGGATTAAAGTCTAGAACAAAAATATGCAGGGAAAAAGGGCTGAGAAAATGGCTGTTTACAAAGGCTTGGTTTTTTTTGGTTTTCTCTAAAAACTGCAAGGCACAAGCAAGCTTGAAAATAAGCTACAATTTGTAAACCAAGTCAAAACAGATGTAGACAAGCTCCTAAAGAGCTTATGCACAAAATTTTAAGACCTAAAAATAATTTTAACTGTCGGATAAATAAAAGTGAAAAATGGCTTTTGAAAACTAAAAATTTGGCATGACAGATTATGAAAAATGAAAGTAAACCAAAAGAGACTTAACTAATTGTTCTTGACACATAAAAAGGACTCAAAAACACACTTGAAAGATTGTTTTAAAAAAACCTACCCAAATAAGCACCTACAAACTGTTTGTTCACCACAGTTAAAAGTGACTCTTAGAAAACCTTTTAAAAACAAGCCTTTAGACCTTAAGATACTTGGAAACAGATTAAAAACACCCCAACAAGGCTTGCACAAGCTGCCAAATTGACCCAAAAGGTTTTTAGACCAAACTGACCCACTTTGGGTCC